>CM040749.1:9691486-9718986 GCA_022829145.1 Albula goreensis
CATTAAAAACTTTGCACTGTGGCTGACGTAAGTGTTGTTTTGTCCTTACTTCTCCTCACTCTATTGTCTATCGTAAGGATTAAACCAAATCCAGCAGCCCTTAATTAAGGGACTGGATTTTCCATGTTCCAGAGCCTGGCCAGGTACTAACAAGGAGGTGAGCGTCATGTCATTGCCCCTGGACTTTCTTACTGCTTCTTTTCCTTCTGTTACACAGCGATGTTTTGGATTCATTTAACTCACCCGGGTTCTGGTCTGCTGCAGAACTCCAGTGGAGCATGGAGGCAGCTCCCTCCATCCCCGCCTGCAAGCTCCGACGCCCTCTGCACTACAGAGGCAGGTGGAGCGACGCAGCACCACGTGATCCCCCAATCAGAGCCATCTAGCTTTCTAATTCCCTTCCCATTAACCTTCTGCTATCATTTGTTTTACTATTAGAAAGCGCTCTAATTGCTTTCAAAGCTAAATTGGGAGTTTATTTCTGAGTCGCGGCCGAGGTGTCCTCTGCTAATTTGAGTTTCTGTAATTTTGGCACGGAGGAGTCGAGGATCTTCAGGGTCTGTGCACAGCAGATGGACAAGTGCATCATGAGTGTGTGCATATGTGCGTGTTTGGTGGGGTGGGGGATGACTTACAGGTTTGAATAGGTAGATTGTGAATACGTAGTTTTTAAACGTGCCTGTCTTTTATTCATGTGTACACACCGATGAGCCCTGATCCAAATTAAGTATGCTGCTCACAAGTGAGTCATTGATCTCACCTAATTTTAACACAGTTACATGAACATGTAACAGGCTTGAGTGGAAGGATTAACATAAGCCAACCAAAAAAGCACAGTGTATTTCTTCAGCATTGTTTGTGGTTCATTAATTAGGTCATATTTGGAGAATTTGTTTCAGATGGCTAAATTGCATATTGATTAAATATTAATGGGACAGACAGTAATACTGTCTATCTGTTATTATTGAAAATTCTGTGAAAAAATAATATCCCTGTGTTAAGCATCACTGCCATATGAAGACATTAAGTGAGCATACTGGGACTATTGATTTAGTGTTTGCTTTCTTATATATTGAGTTCATGTGTAAAAATGTGCCATTGGGCACTCTGTGGGATGGGTATACCCTGATAACATGTTTCATGTTGACAATTTTCCAAACGTAATCCGCAGAATGTCATAAATCCCTATCATATGTGACTGCAGGCTGCTTTGTGTGTCTGTGCATGTATGTATGTATGTATGTGTGTGCCTGTGCGTGTGTGTGCTTCTGCGCAAATGTGCATATAGCACTGAAAGGCCGTGCAGAGAAAATCTTTTGCCTGTTGCAACATCCAACATTGTTTCACATTTACACACCCATACAGACACACATAACCACACACATGCATGCAAACATGGACAACATTGTGGCTACACTTACTATAATCTTCATATAATCATGTAATGCTTCTAACATATATACAATGCTTTTATGGGTCACACTTTATGAAGAATTCAGTGATTCAGAAGAATTCATAATGAGAATACTGTGCACATATTGGAATAATATACTCACCGTTCATTATTCATAGTGACATCACATAACCTCCTATTGAGAATAATCAGTCCCTTTTATAAGCGTGGACCTGCTGAGTCACATCTAAAAATGTTTCTAAAGTTCGCTATCGAAGTTTCAGGTAAAATTCTTTCATGTTGATTTGATTTCATTCTTAAGAATACCCTCACTGTTCTTGTGAATGTGGGTCCTGATCTTTGTGGAGGAGATTTATTCACATTTGAATAAATAAATAAATGAATAAAAACTTAATAAAACACGTCCCCCGAAAATACCTGCTCACAACAACAAAGCAAGTCTTAATTAAACTGTATTGTAAAGTAGTTTCTCTCAACATTCTCAAAACATTTTTCTGTAATGTTTTGAAATTGTGCAGCCATATTCCAAAAGATATCCCCAAAAACCTTTTATTCTTCTTTTACTATTACTATTGCAAGCAATTATTTTCCTTTTTTCTGTGACATTCTTTGAGTTGCAGAGCCCACTGGGACTGACATTTAAAAGACAATCTGAAAATGGACTAATATCTTGTAATCTACATGCTCTTTGTCAGACAACTTACTTATATAATGGAAATTAGCCATTCCTCATGAAATTATTTATAAAAATGAATATTTAGTAACAAATGAAGGAAAAAAGTGGAAGGAACATAATTAGGTGAGGAATACATTGCAGATGGTCACAGCCTTAACGTGTCAAAAGTGAGAACACCAATTAATTAGAGAAAAGTTCAGGCAGATTTAAAATCCCGCTTGACTCATTCAGTCGTTTTTCAGCTGATATATCATATCTTACAGTTTTATATTGGTGTGGCACCATGGCCAAAGTCCAAAAACAGTCTGTGAAAGTATAAGTACTTTGCAAAATTTCTTTGCTTCCTAAAACGATTTACAATGCGCCATGATAATCTGACATGGAATGCATGGGAGTTTTTTTGTCAGTATTGGCCAACAGAGATCAGCCAATAATAAGATTTAAATTAGTGAAGCCAACTTCTGCTATCAAGAAATGACTGATCAGAGCAGTCATAGTGCTCTGCTATATGGATTTGACTTGCCAGTGGTTAAGATGATTAATTACTTATTGTAGCTCCACCCTTTGTAGGATTCATGACACATAACTCACCCATCATCAGTGGCTATAACCCCTTCACAGCTTCACTGTCACTATATGATTTATGGGAAGGTTAAAGGCATTTGATCACAGATAAAAACACATTAAAAGTGGTGTAAAATAATATCCTCTCAGTAGAATCATTAGAAGCACAATGATGTTCCAGAAAGATTACTTGTCATTAGGGTCCCCCATTTCCATAATTTGGTATTGATAAGCACACATATTTCATTTCTGGTAAAATGAGGATGAAAGGTTGATGGGGAAATGTGAACTTGCCGATGTAATGTAAGGTATCTCAATGATGTTATTAATCAAACAATAATGAACTGCACTGAGATGAAGACACTCAAAGGTAAAGCTCCTTGTCTGCTTGATTTTCTAGAACAGAGCCATGATAAACAAAATTAAGTGTATTGGAATTAAATTGATAATTGTGTCCTGATCTGTTCTGCAGTGTGGTGATACTTTTCAGATACAGTATACTCGTAATGCTCCCATTTAAATGATAATATCAATTCTTCACTGAGATTGACAGCCTGGAAAATGGCCAACTTTTCTTGAGTGCAGCACATTACCATTAAGTTTTCATATTGAAAAAGAATATTTAATACTGCATCAAATACTTTGGTAATAGATTATCCTTTTCAAAGATTGTAAATTTTTTTTTTTACATTTTGAAATAACCGTTGCTACAAAATGCTTTTTTCCACACTAGATTGTGCCTATGCACTTTCCCTCATAATTTTAGGTAAAACCTTTTCTTTTTGACATCAGCAAAACTCTAGCTGTCTGCTGACACTGCATTCCCCTACCAGGATTTTTTTCCTGAGCAAGTCACACCTTTTGAAAATAAGATTTGGTTGACCAGATAATTCCTCTATTTCAGTCATAAAGAGTTCTGGTTACTCCATGTGGCATCTGCCTCATCTAGGGTGTTCACTCATGCTCATTGTAGAGAGAAGAAAATATTGGCTTATCAGGGTCATTATGTTTCTTTAACCTATGTACTTTGTAATGATGTGCTGAAGTGTTTGTTCAAGTACCAAAGCTGTATTCGGTCATGGCCTGCAGTACTGTTTTCAGCCCCAAGAGTATGGTGTATGGCTGTGTTCAACCCAAATGCTTACTCCTTCCTATTAAAATACATGTAATCATAATTGTTTGAGAATAGCACTCTGCTTGTTGCAGATGCCATTGTTGGAATCACCACCATTACACCTATTACAATTGTTTGTTTTTTTTTTAAATGATTTGAATTAATTCAGGGTGATTTGCTATGCATATTGTATCATTATAATACTTTATGCAACCATAAAATGAATAAACAACTAGTAGGAAACCGTTTATTTATAATGCAATTAGGCACAGACGTATATCAAAGTAATATTCATGAGAAGGAGTCAGGTGTATTTGTATTCATGGACCATATTTTTCTACGACAGCTGAAGAAATGCACTTCTTGGCATAAACTGCATGGAAAAGCATGCAGGTTTAAAGTTAATGTCTTGGAACAACACATATACACAGAGGGGCCTATAGTGCATATGGTATGATGTCTGGAGTTTTGCCGTAACCTTGACTAAAATGACCACCCCTCATCTTAGTCATTGGTGCAAAGGACAGCCTTGCCTCACCAGTGCTCTGACAGACCAGGGTGACATATGACCGCCTTCCAAAGGCCAAAATGGCCTCTTCTTCCTCAGAGCAGCCACACGTCACACATATGTACAGTATACTGTATAAACCAGGAATTTGAAGTCAATACATAATGCACTATTGTAATTTTCTGATAATTTCACAATGGATAATTATTCTGCTGTCACACATGTCCACAGAAGACAGTCTTCACAGGAACATTGGTGCAATGTTAATGAATTTTAAATGAAAATGTGTTTGGAGTACATCTGTCATCCATTTCAATTAAGAACTTTCTTAAAAAAAAAAAAAAACATTGACTGCTGTTGGAATGTTTGAGTTAAAGACAAAGACATTTTGGTAACAAAATGTTTAAACTGACAACAGCCAGTAAGGAATGTAGGTGCACATACACAGACATCCAATTACTGTATATTATAATATATACCGGGTGTGGTTGACACTTTTGAATAGCAAGTCTACATTACTAAGAGACGAGTTATTCCAATCGCTTTTTATTTTTAGCCAACTCCAGGAGAGAGTCAGCAAAGCATCTGATAATCTGTTGACTAAGCGATGTATTGAAAAGGTGACATGTTTGTCATATTACCAATATAATGGAACAAAGGACATCAAAATGACACAATTAAAATATATTTCTGTTATTTCACAGAAACCAATGAGAAGTGTAATAATGGCACAAAAGTGTTACCAAAGAAGTGTACCAAACTGCTGAGAAAAATCAAGGAATCAGTAATTCCCAACAACTTCTCTCTGCAGTTGTTTTCCTTAAATCACAGATGGAAATGCAGTGGGTTTGTGAAGTGGCCATGTGGGATTTTCTGTGGAGTTCATGGATGGCTTATGCATCCAGAGGGGTGATTTCCTCTATAGTCACAAAATAAGGTGGGAAAAAAACACATTATGCAAGGAGACCAAGCAAAGCCTTTCTTTATTGAATATATCCATATGAATCTGAGACAGGCAGGTAGAAAAAAAAACACTTGCAGTACCACATGACTTATAAAGGGCAGGGGAGGGAGAGTCATGGCCAAGAACCTGCTGTGTAAATAGAGGGGACTGCAGAAGTGGTGACTCCACTTTGCAAAGATGGGGACATAATATAAAGATGTGCTGGTGACTGACTGAGTGACAGCTGGTCTCTGGATGACAGCCCTCATCCGTAACACCTGGCTAGGAAGCTGAGGAAGCTGATTCTTCCTTGTATCGGGGAACGTAATTTGCACATCCATGAACAAGCTGGTCGCTCTGACCATACAGGTCAGGGTTCATAATTCATTTCACCTGGCAAATATCTCCCTGGTCAAACCTTTTCCTGTGCTGTGCATCCAACAAATGTGCTCTTCATAACTGCCTGTGAAATATCTTTTGAACAGAGTTTTTCCACTCGCTCCAGAACTGACAGCAAATAACCATTCATGAATAACATTACTTTTGTGCACATTTGATATTAATGAAATCTTGTCCTTAGTCATAACTGACAGTTCTTTTAATAGACAATGGGGGAAAAAATGTCAGAAATGCAGAATTTCATTGTCAACTAAAAGAATATTGAGCTTTTTGTTTTTGTCACTGCATTTCTCCATTACTGACTATTCTGAATTGCAATCACTGGTTTGACTTGTTACAAAAGAGAGATAGTGTCATTGGCTGGGTTTCAGTGTCATATGAGTCTCAAACACGTCTAAGCCCAAAAATGGGTAGTGTATGGTAATTGGAAGAGCCAGCCGAAATGAAGAGTGATTTTGATAAATATGTACTAATACAGAGGACACATTAGAGATGAGGATTCCAAGGTTACCTTACAATTAATGCAGAGAAAAAATATGGAGGAAAGACATCCTGTTTAAGCCTGAATTTGTATTGGGCTTTTTTCTTTTTTTTTTTTTTTTTTTTGCCAAATGGCCGGCACTGTCTGATCTCGGCTTGAAGAGTATTGTTGCTCTCCAGGTCATTTACCCAAGAGACCACATAGTGCAACACTTACAAAAGCTCAAACACACAGGGCAAGCATCTAAATTGCAGAATATAACATGCTGTATAAATGCCCATAAAATCCATGTTCTCACCACAGTGTGGTTTCCAAAGACCTTGATTGAGACCACTTAAATCCTTTTGTAATACAGTTGCGATACCTCATTAGAATAGCTCCTGTTTGTTTAACTGGAGTGTTTAATTGTGATAACCCAATCAATCACTTCTGCAAGAAGTGCATTAAAGAGGGGCACTGTTTGCCTGGCTCTCCATGCAGCCATTGTAACCCCCTCTTACCACTCAATCGCTGCATGGAGCTAATCCCTGAAGATTAATGACAAACGGCTGTAAATAGAGAGTTGGAGGGTCTAAGAGTAATTGAATGCATTAGATATAAATGAGAACCCACGTTCTGTACATGCAAGTATTTAGGGAAATGGATTGAAATGCAAGGGACCAGGGTGCACTAGGGAATTGCATTGGCAGGTTTGAGAGAGTGGAGATGAGAGAAGCTATGCCTTCACCCAATAATCAACTATAGCTGCTGTTTCCTGTCCAGCATACACCGCTGCTCTTCTGGGATATCATTCTCTTTCCAGAATCAAATGTCGCTGACTTTCCATATAAATTAGGTTGTTATTTCTTATTTCTTATTTTGGTTTTTGTTTTTTTTTTTCCCTGCCAGCAGAAGCTGATGACAACATGCACCAAAAGACAGCGCTAAAACTATGATAGATAAAGATATACATGCCTCCGACAGAGTGAGATCTCAGTTAAAGTTTTACGTGAAGCCAGATGTAGTGAAGTTGTTTTCCACTTTGGATGCTGTTTTTCAAATCCACCCCTGCCGCTGAGCTGGCAAAGCTTACTCATTGAAGCTTGGGGTAGTTCATCACATCAGAGAACTACCAGTGTCACAAACCAAAAACACCCCTAATGCCTGGTTAAAAAATGAGTCCCAATAACATTGCTTTGCTATTAAATGCACATGTAAGGTTTTTTAGTAGAAAGCAGTAATTAGCAGAGTTCTCTGGGTCCCCATTCAGGTGCCATGCAATACGTGCGTATCAAACTGCCCCTGTCTCATCTAGCTGTGCTCTCGCTATGAAGGTGAGGTCAAAACTGGAGAGAACCTGTGAGAAAAATGAATTACTAAGGAAACCTCTCAACCGACTAGTATGCACAGATGATGTATGCCAGAAAAATATGGCTACTCCAGAACATTTTCCATTAGAGTGAACATAGACAAAAGCCTAAGGCTCATGGAGCAGTAGAGATTAGTGGTGATCTTGAGTGGCTCATCTGATAAAGATATTCATATTCATTTAGTGCTTATTGCTGAGATGTTGAAGTGTTTTTTCCCCTTTCTCTCCCAATCCAGAATACCCTGTCACATTCACGAGCTGAGTTCACTGCTACAACCTCTGCTGTCAATTCAGCAGAGAACAGACACTCAGGGTACTCTGCTCAGTGGCTGCTTATTTTCACACTGCAGTCAGTGGAATGAATGTCATTTGAGACTTTGAGCACCTGAGTCACCAGCAGGGGTCACTGGTGAGGGGTCATTTCCCTGGGTTAAGCCAATTTTGTATTGCCACACAGTGCTTCCTAGCCACATTCGGCACTGACATGCCTAGATTCACTGCCAGGAGATAGAGCCTTGTCAAACACTGTGACAGTGCCTTTACAGGATGAACCACTCAGTAGCCTCTTATGTCATAGTTCTGAACCTATATAAAAACCTAACAATAACTACACGCCCACATCTGCTAGACATTATAGATTTTAAGATGCCTGGATTACAGTAGCTTTTAGAGTTCCACAGGTTGCCACTGCATTAGTTCCTTTCAACAAAAGAGCAGGTGGTCACACGCCATCTCCCCTACTGGTTTTTGTATACCAGGACCAGTGATGCTCCAGTCTGCACTAGCACTTCTCCATCCCTTTTGATGTGGAAAATAGGCATTACAGTTGAATAAAAAATAGTTTAAAATGTAGAAAGGAAAATTGTAAGAGCATTAAAACCAATCAGAGCACCATGTATTCATTTTTACCTTTATTTGTACGACTCAAGTTATTTCTGGTAATTGTTTGGCATTGCCGTATCTGAGTTGATTTGGGCTGCAATTACCACAAAGAGACATTGCCACTTGTTTGGTCCTGGTATTACATGAGTCACTCTTAAACATGTCCAAGCAAAAATGAATAGTGTATTACAAGGTATGTAGGGGAGTGGATAATTTAGCCATCTGAATATTACGCATAGTTGAACAGTATGAACACATTTGTTGAGAGGACTGACTGGACTTGTTACAGTGACTGCTGAAAATTGCAGCACAAAAAAAGGGTGAAATATTTCAAATGTAGAATGAATATGCACATTGTGCTTTAAGCCTGTACTCATAGGACCAGCCTTACAGCAAGATTATATGTGCAGTGGACAGTAAAGGGCTGCAAAAACATATGTGAGATTTGCAAAAAAAACTAAAAACTGTGTATACAGTCACAACACGTTGCACCTTTGCCTTTGCACATGTATAATGGATGAGTGTGCTTAACACTGGGTAGGGATTTTTCAAATGGGGTTAAGTATTTGGTATTCTGTTGAGTTTACTAAAGCCAAATGTAACTGTTTTATATTTGCATTGAAATGTGAAAACTCTGAAAAGTAGACCTTATGACTGCTTTTGGAGGATTTATGGTTTTATAAACTAAAATTGTATGGGGTGAATCATTCTAAAGCAACAATGAAATCTAATGATTTTATCAAGAGGTCGTTAACTTATTTCACTTGTTATTGATAGAGTTGGTTGGATAGACAGTGCTTTCATAAACTCTGATTTGTATTTCAGATATACAGAACAGAAGTATTATAAAGTAATGTGTCAAAAATCCTTGAAATGGTTATTTTATTTTAATGCCTGTCAATTAATAGATAGTAATATGCATGCTATTACACATGTAAGAAAGGAGAACCTGTGTCACAATGTAAGTTGGTAATTAGCCAATGACATAAGTTGAGTAAGTGGCACGTAGATTGTTTCCAAAGCTATGTGTAATAACGTATTAACTAGCATGACAAAAGTAGCAGTGGTGTTACATATGTTATATATAAAAGGCTGCCATAATTGTATGAAAACAATTTAGCTTCATATGTTCTCTGTCAGGACCTCTATCCGGCTTCTGCAATATCTCACTATTTTATATGTTGCCTGTTCAAGACCGAAGTATTACTTCAGGTGGATCACTTGCTTTTTACATGTATCACTCCAAAAGGCAACTTGCTCCTGGCTCTCTGGCTGTTTTGACTTTCCTGTTTAGTTTCCAATACTCTTCTAATTCCAACTTACATTTTTTTAACTACATTATGAGATTCCAAGTTTAGATCTCTAAATTAATGTTTCAGAACAGTAATGTGTTTTAATAATTTCCAAGGGATTTTATTTTGTATGTGCCCTCTTTGACCTCATTGCATGCTGTTTTCTATGATGTGCCTGCAAACAACAGGTTTATTTATTTGAGAAGCTGAACTAGACTAAGTTAATGGTCAATTCAAATGATCAACAGTTTATTTTTTGTTGTTCCTATCACCTCTGTGAATCCAGAGCTTGATGTTTAGGAGCATCCTCTCTAAGGTTTAGATTGGATTCCATCCCTGACCCTCTGACTAATTGCTAATTATAACCCAGATATCGATGCCATCTTTTTTACCCTCCTTTGCCACTCCTGTTCCTACACTGGAGAAAACCTGCCACCATGAAAGACTGGATGCGAAGAACTTGTGATTAACTTAGGGCGGCGAAATCGTGATTCCAGGCGGATCTCAACTTCGACTTCCATCATAGTAATAGCACTTATATTATGAAAATACACAAATGGAAATGAATATGAAATGAAAGGGGGCAGATTTAATTAGCGGGCTTCGGGTGAAAGTTTGAGTTGAAAATGCACAATAAATAGATTGGACTTTGCCTAAATCCCAGGTGAGGGCAGTAACTAAGCCTTTTAAGTCTCAGAGCAATTTAATGTGAACAGAGCGGCTCGGATAACAGATGACTTAGCCCTGGCTTCCCAGACACCTATTAGCTTGTATCCTTCACTTCTTCCCCCACAGCAACATGAGGTAGTCTGAGATAATTAGACTACATCGTGAGAAACATTGACCCCCTCAGACAGATTCCTCCATAAACATAAGCTCTGCTATCAGAACTTTCCTCTGCAGCGTTACTTCTTTTTTTGTCTTTTGTAACTGATACACCTTGATAGTGTTTACGAGCTATCTACAAATTCATACATCAAAATTTGTAGCATGATATTCAACACAGCAGAATGGAAGTGTGTTTTTGTAGCGTTTTTGTTGTTGTTGTTGTTGCTGGTGCTTGGAGCTCTGATATAGGATTATATTTGTACCATGACTGTCCATAGGCATGGAATAAATACATCTTACCATCACCTCATGGCTATTTCTCCTCCTCTGTTTAAAGAGTATAAAAATACCATATACTGAATAGCATGCAAGGATGAAGAATGAAGCTCAGGTTTCAGTGAGGTTTCTATAGCTCTGAGCGAGGCTTTGAGCTGAAATACTGCTAAAACAAGGAGCTTTTTGAAGATTTTTTCACATTTTCTCAAACAACACGGAGAGCATGTATCATCTTATTGTTTATTCCTTGGTGGTTTGTTCTATAAAAAAAAAATCATACCCATCTGAAATGTGGTATACAAATAATACGCTTAATATAATTTGTACAAGTGATGGTTTTGGAAAACTTTGCATGGTGGAGCTAAATAGGCTTTAAAAAACATAAAACAGAAACATGCTGGCATTATGAGATCGTAGGCATTTTAGTTTCGCTGGTAACACTTTGCATTAAGTTGCACCTATACCTCTGTAGCTGTACCATAACCAGTTCGGTGGCAAACATGCAATTAGTAGTACAGTTTAGGTAACATGGAACCCAAATCACTCATGATCTTAATTACACATGGGAATAAAGCCAGACCTGTCACATATTGCATATGCACAACATGTCTATAGTATATGACATGGCTGCCTTGCATCTCGTGTGTAATCAAGAAATCTTGTTCCATTATGTAAATTCCAGTAACAGATTGTTGTTAATAATCAGTAACCAATTTTATAACTTCACAGGTTATAGCTGTATCTTAAAGTGTTACTAAAACCTTCACAAATGTTAAATGAAAAAATTGTGGGTATATTATTATTTTGATTTATAGAATTATTAATGTACTACTGCAGCACCAGAGAATTTTACCATTATTATTGGAAACATTGGTGATAGGAAAGACTCAGTCATTTAGACAGATGGGCAGCTCCTTTCTCTCATTTTCCTTAGTTCTGTACCTCTTACATTTTATAAATATTCATGAGGAACAGCGTCCAGTCAAAGCATTCATTATTATCAGAATTACCCTCTAAAAACATGCATAACATACATCAAACTGCAATCCCTTCATGTTCAACAATATAGCTACACAACTTTCAAAGTCAAGAATACAAAGGCTTTTTTTCTTTCTTTTACATGAAAATGTGTTTTCTCTACTTGGTATGCCATTAATATTCAGGAAGACTTAGACTTAGACTGATCACTGTCACTTTCCAATTAATTACATGTAACATCATAAATCACATGAATGAAGAACACACAGTGATGTGGACCTGTCACTATCTGTTCCAGTCATGAATGATATCTAAGTAGGCTATGCATTGTATTGTTATTGTGTTTTAATTTACTGCCTGCCAAAATGTCGATGGAATGTATTTTATCTGATGCACTCTTCTTGACTTGGTTTCCTTGAAAAATTTATTCTTGCTGAAACAAATTATAAATACAGACCAAAAATTGCAATAAATATTTTAATCATTTTGACAATCCATTAGCCATCCATGTTGTTGGACATTCTGAATTAATCTATGTGATACAGAAGTTATTTATGTTTACAATAAATTACAATACGTGTGTATCATACATTCTGTAGTTGATATTAATAATCTTGATGTCACCTTGACAGCTCAACTCCCTGATCATTTGCCAGCATGCAAGCTAACTGCCTGTAAAACATTCTCCCAACATCACAATGGTGTTGTAAAAAACTAACAGATAGTGAAAAAGTAATTATACTCATTAGAAAGATATTGTTTACAATGGGTGCCACTGAATAATATTGTACATAGGGATAATTATGTTTTCTTATAACTTAACTTTCATTAAATTCTGGAAATATGAATTGTATAATACTGCTGACCTGTTTTCATGGCAAACATCACAGACCAAGTAGATCCAGCAAACAAATGAAATAACATGATATTTGTGTTTCTTTTTTTGCCTTCTTTATTCCATATATCTCAGGCAAGTTTTTCGGATGGTGTGGGTGGTTATATCCATGGCATTGTCATTTTTTAATCTAATTTCAATCTGAGCAATTTTCAGTTCAGTAGAACATTACATACTATCTTAATATCTTATTGCCTAGTAAAATGTTATTCTGTATTATCAAGTACGTTAAGTATTTTTATGTTACTAATATTGTATTGCATTGTAACATCTTATTTTTTATGTATGACTCTTGCTCCATGTGTATGTCTGTGTGTTTCTCAATACTATCTATATATCTATTTCAGATTATGTATGTACGCATGTCTGGAGTTGATATACATTGTCAGTGACCACTGCACCCAAATACACTTGGTTGCAATCAGTAAGATATGTTCTTCAATAATCTCTCATTAAAATACTCTTGATCATATTCGGAACTTAATTTTCCAAAGGCCTTGTTGACTTTGACATCCGGGCTTCAGGCAGCTGTTCCCAGATCTTCAGCCTTCAAATACATCAAATATATCAATGTGTGTTCAGGTTGCCACGGCACCGGACTGAAACGGACGTGGAGTCATGAAGACTGCATCAGTTTCATCATCCGGGTGTGCGAGGATGAGCTGAAGAGCTGGAGCCAGACCTGTCACTGAAAAGGATGGCACATTTATCCCTCATATAATAACCACCCCTTTACAGCGCCCACAATAAAAGACCATAAAAAAGGTAGCACCAAGAGGTGATTTTTCTACACTGAGCGGAATTCTAAAGGGGAGGGGGGTTCTTTTTGAAACTCCTGTTGCTGATTAGCCAGAGTGTCTGTGTTCCGCCCATTGAAATTCCTCTCATTCCGCTCTGAAGAGTCTTGTCAGAACCCATTTGTAATGAGAGAATGGAAAATAGCAATCAAAGGGTAAGCAGAGAGAGAAAATTAAACAGAACAAATGTAAATGAATGTGAAACAAGGCAGGCATTCAATGGCTCAGAATGGAGAACACGGTCCCCTTTCTAAAAGCTGGTTACAGACTCAATGGCATCTTAAAATGCTGATCGAAAACAGAATGCAATTTGCCGGGTATTTTGACCAGAATTTCCAACACTACAATGGAGTTTTGGGATTTGCTGGCTTGTCCTTTGAACATATACGATTTGCTGCAGCTATGAGTTTAGGCTATGCAGTTATAAGTTTTTGTGCAGGGAAGCTACGATCTGTTTATTCTCTCACGCAAGGCTCAGAGTAGAGCCATCATCATCATCATCATCATCATCATCATCATCATCATCATCATCATCAGCCCAATGGGAATAAGCCTTTCTTCTGATTGGCCTGATGTGAGCCAGAGTCTGGCAAATGAACAGGTGGCAGAGGGGAATGGCGGTCTCAGTTACAGACTCGTATATGGCCCTAATCAGAATGCAAATAAAATGATTGGCCATTCTCAGGAACACTGAATAATTAAAGCTGTGAGAAGAAGAATGGCAAGTAAGCTGGCACAGACAGACACACAGAGGTGTAAGTGGGACAGTGGTCACGGCATGCTACGGTTGTCCGCATTATCCACGGCATACTCAACTTTTAAGCACATCTTCAGTTACGCTGATCAATTCCACAAAGACTTCATTTTCAGGAAAAGGGTGTTTCTGCCAGTGTAATTCTGGGGGGATATGAAAATAATGACAACATTTGAAAAAAAAAAAATATGTTTAATATATGGATCATGAAATGAACCAAAAGTGAAATGACAGAATAAAGTATTTGTCTTTGTATGTTTTTTTAATGGAAAAGTTAATCTTCTATGTGTATTACAGAAGGAATTAACAGCAGTCTGAATTACAACACCAGATAAGTATGGCCGATGACTAAAATAACAATATTCATGATTAATTGTTCTCAAATCTGACAAGACTATTCCTGGCAGTGAATTGTTGAATTGTTTTTGGCATGAGCAGTAGGGCAGGGAGTCTTCATCAAAGAACCAGGCTTGTATTCAGAGTTTGCTTGATCCCAGCAAGGAGCAATGCTAATATATCACCAAAACCCTTTGGTAAACATCCAGCTGGGTCAGTAGATAGCAGACTAATAGGGAAGGGATGTTAACTAAGAGTGCCGCAAATTACTGTGAGTGTTAAGAACAAGGCCATTCCTTATTTGTTTGACTTAGCTGGGATTTTCACTTAAATTACCCAATTTAAAACAGTTGCAAAATGTTTTTTTATTCAAATGTATATAACAGACGCTTGTATTGCTAAATTGATGTTGAGAACCAGCAGCAGTGCACAGAATGGGTACAGTACAGGGCTCAGATGAGCCAGACGCTAGATTCAGTGGCACGTCATTTGGAGATACCTCTCTGTGCTGTGTGAATGTTGATATTTCATCTTGTGAAATATCTACATAACTGCATAATGGAAGATCCCATGGGTTTTGATTCTCTCTTGCTCCATCTCTTGAAGGTGTGTTAGAGCAGTGAATACTCTCTCTGTCTTTGAATTTGCCTTCCTAAGAACAATTACAGCAGCCCTGTCATTTCTGATCCAAAGTTCAGTCCTGCTCTCCCTAGACATTAAAAAGCATGTAAAATAATCTTTTCTATAACTGAGGCCAGTGATCATGAGTCAGTAAAGTGGAGACTTATTGTTGCTTTCAGAAACATTATGTTCTCTAACATGGGTATGAATTACAGCTATCATATGTGAACATGGTCTTCAGCCACCACACAACTTCTGTGACAATTTTTTCCAAATGTAAGATATGCCCAGTGTGGCTGGTTGCATGCTGGCTACAGATCTCTGATAAGCAAATATCCTGAAGTAAAAACGAAATAAATAATGATTTAGAAATAAGCATGTAAAAGAGTAATGATTTGAAATAAGCATTGAACTGTCCCTTATACCGCTTGTTGATGCCAGCTTTATTTCTTCAAAGAGAGCATTTTTGGAGATGCGCACTCAAGATTTCTCTGAAATGTTATAATGTATGAAACACCTCTACTTTGCGATGCATGGTTACACAACAAGAAATAAATCTTTTGAAATGGTAATTTTCCTGGGATGTTGAGGGAATAGATCTTGTGATCTTTATTAACGTTATAGCTTATATACTGGAAGTAAATTATCCAATTACAGCAAGTGTTTTAAAGATGTCAATGTATAATGCTCCTCTCTTGTCTGGTTGGATTAACTTCACCTGCTTTGAATAGGTTACATTAACCAGCAAAGGATCGATATTCAATATTAGACAGTTTGCCCATATGGAGCATGTAAGAATAAAACAAGATTTAAAACAACCACATTCTATACGTATGTTCATGTATGATAGCTGAGCAACTGAGCTAAACTGAGCAACTGAGCTTAACTAACAAATAAGAAAAGACAGGGTCAAAAAAGTAGCATAGCGATGATTGCCTCTGGTCAAATCTTGGTTTTATCACAGTGACTTTAGGCATTATGTTTAAATGTCACGAGCACAATTTTGGTAATATTTATAAAATAGATTAAAAGAGGTTACAGGAATTAAGATAATGTATGTTGTATTAAAATAAAAAAGGCCTTGTTTTAATTAGCTTCTCAAAATAAAGGACGGTGCACTTTTTTGTTTGAACTAGACTGTGCTCTGGTCCATAATGCCAGCAGCAGGTGCTTGGCAGGCTGTTGATCTGAGATTCATGAGGTTCTGTCGGGTATTAATTCTGCCTTCAGCGACTCATCCGAACCAGGGAGTGACCATATATTTGGAGGCATAATTTTCTATGATCACCAGAGAGCAAGGATCCCTGACAGTCAGCTGTTTCTTGAGTGCCAGGTGACTGCCACTTTACGGGTGTGTCTCCTGCCAAGTGGTTAAAATATTGCAGAGGATCAAGGACTTTAATTCATATAGCGGGACCATAATCTCCTCAAAGTGTGGATGTGATTCATGTGTCAGCCTCTTGTTTGCAGAGATGTTTGAGTGCCTCACTTTCCACAGAAAAAACTTTTTTTTTTTTGGGTGGAGGGGGAGGGGGGCAATTTCCAGCGATTCCCTAAAATTGCTGAAAAGACTGGAAAGAATATACTGTAGTATCATGCTGACAGTATGTGAGAGTTTTACCTTGTTTAAGGCCCCCTTGACTCACCCTGATGTTTGTCAGCTACACACCACATCCTGTGGGGTGAAAATGGTGCTGCATAATAATACAGGTCTGAAAATTGACAGGCTAATTAAAAGAATCTTTTTGGCCATGAAAGGCAACCTTTTGACTTCCTCTGTAAATTATTTCTTTCAGTTTATCACCCTCCAGTAAACAATACAGATGTGAATTAGTGATCTTGTTTGTAAAATTAGCGGGCATACTTTTGCAGCTAGTTCCATGTCCTCCAACGTCACTGCACTCTGCTTCCATTCTTTGTGTATGTCTTTGAATAAAATCGTTAAGTCTGGTTTGACTGGGGTTGTAAAAAAAAAAAAAAAACACACCCAGTCTTCAAGGTCAAATCACACAGTTATTGGTGGCAAAGTCTCATTGCTGCATTTCCTTTCAGGGTAATCACAGAGGAATCTGCAACTGCCAGACTTACCTTGGAAAACTGAGAAAGACCAAAGTGAGACATGATTAAAAAGCAGCTGAAAAACTGCTCCCCCATTTATAGTGCAGCACTATGTGACCTTTATCTCCTCCTTAGGCGTGAAACTGAAGCTCCACTAGCACAGAACTGCTTCTGCCGATGATAATGAAGTGATCGATACGTTCGAGGTGAAAGGAGGGAACCATTAAAAGAACAAAGCGCTGCAATATGGGGATATTGAATGTATAAAATTTCTGAAATAAATGCAACAATGTCCTAGATTGTTATTAAAAAACAATGTGTGATGGGGCCTCCTGGTTGTTATCTGTAGCTACAGCATTGATCCTTTGTGTAGTTATGCTCTCCATTATCCAGCGTTGAATCCCGACTGTGCCAGTGCTGACCGAGTGCGCATAACATTACCTTGGAAGGCTGGGTATTTCTCACCCCAGCACACATAAATAGATCAAATTGTCTGTACCCCGCCAGTCCTCCAGTGCACTGGGGGCGCTGCTGAGCTAGTGGACTGACCCATGTAAAAGGGTACAGAAGGCACATGTGTTTCAGAGGATGCATGTGTTTGACTCTCCCAGCTATGGAGCATGTTACAGCAGCAAAAAAAGTAATAACAGTGGATAAATCATAAAAAAAACTGTGAGAACAAGTTATGTTTCTGGAGGACTGTTTGTTTTTGTGATCGATCTTCTGACCCTGAATCATGATGAGATGGGTTTAAATGAGGACACAGTGCTGTGTTTTGTTTTGTTAGTACCTTTATTATATCATGATCCAAAATAAACAATTTTATTGACTATAAAACAGTATCAACTCCATAAATTTGTAATTCAAATGTTAGTTTTGTTATGATTCTCAGTTCATTTTGGCACAGACAGCCAGAGCTAATTGCAATTTGGCTTTTCCATTCACCACAACTTTTATGTCTTTGCCCAGTGGAATACTAGAGTTTTGGAATAGGAGCCACTAAATAATCTTTTAGAAAAGCAACAGTACCAGAGTCTTCTCCAAACAGAGGTCCTTTGCCATTTAATATACCTGATTACTTGTGTCCAGCTCAAGCTGCTTAGCATTAATTACACATGTGCATCTGATAATGCGATGAGCTTTCATATGATTTAGGGTGCATCTGTTTATTATTTTCAACATGATTTTGCACTGATGATTGATGTGAGTGTGGGTTGAAGTTGTGATTGAATCTGCAGCTAATTTCTTGGCGCAGCACAAACATGTGGCCGCCATTGTGATGTGTGAGGTTTCAGCGGTTATGCCTGGGGGGGCCGGTGTGCCCCAGAGTTGTAGAGCTTTCACTGTCTGGCAGTCCTCACCAGCGATAATTACTCAGGTCGTTGGAGCAACCCAGCCATGAGACGTTTCTGCTCCTTCGTCGAGGTTCAGGGGTAATTTATTAATTTCTAAATTGCTTTTCCTCTTTATGCCAAGAGATATTAATCCATTCTTCTTTTTTCCAATCAGACAAGAGCATTAACATGAAAAAAGACCATCCTGCCCTTCAGCTTGTCTTTTTTGTTTTTTTGTTAATATATTTTGTGCAGAAACTGAAAAGAAAAACTTAAACAATTCAAAGGCATATTGAGGATTTTTAATGTTTGGTCCCCAAACATAAAGCAGATCTCCCACTCAACCACCCCACCCACATACCCTGACAGCAACAAGTTTCATCACAAGGTAACAAAACAAAATCAGAGCCATATTTACCTTACATCTGAACAAGACAAAGGTGAAACAAAAAGCATCTAAAGCAGTTAAAATATAAAGCAGAGAAGCAGTTCTAACTATTAGCACTGCCTGTCATAATATACTGCATTTTATTAAGCAGAGAAAGAAAGAACGGTTTTTGATATAAAGAACATGCTTTGATACCTGCAAACAGGTATCAAATAATTAAATAATCAGAAGTGCACCTGAAAACTGTGCATGTGCTTTATACGATGGCTCTCCTTTGCTTTTCATGATGGTAAAGCAAAAACAGAGATTTAGTAATGAGCGCCAAATAATGAATAACAATTAAAGGGAAAACAGGTTTTAATGAAAAATAAATGTATGTTTTCAAAGTGCAAATATGCACTTGGAATCCATGGGCAAATGTTTGCCACAGACTTCCGCACAAACAAAAAGAAACACACACACACACACACACACACACACACACACACACACACACACACACACACACACAGTGTTTTATGTACAGTGTTGTGTAAACAATACTTCTGACCTTTGATGCTTTAAAACCATTAACATTGACAATGCAAATAATGAAATGACACACACACACACACACACACACACACACACACACACACACACACACACACACACACACACACACACACACACACACACACACACACAGTGTTTTATGTACAGTGTTGTGTAAACAATACTTCTGACCTTTGATGCTTTAAAACCATTAACATTGACAATGCAAATAATGAAATGACACACACACACACACACACACACACACACACACACACACACACACACACACACACACACACACACCTGCTTTACTGATACACATCTTGGTCATCATTAGCAGAAATGCCATGGGGCCCTGCTGACCGACACTCTTGCAGATTTCAGTGAGAACGCAGAAGAGGAAAGTACCAGTCACCCTGACATCACTGCTCATTGGGAGCCCCAGATACTCAATTATAAAACATGGAATGTCATTACAGTACAACAACGTACTACAAGTAACTGGATGAGAAACATTTCGCTTTTCTAATCAGATGTTTTGGTCCTGCGTTCACACTTTGTGAGCAATTTATTATGGTTCACTCCTGGAATTACAGCAACAATATGCCTGAAACAAATAAAGCAAAATAGGACAGTTGAGAGATAAACAATAGCAACATATTCCTAGATGAATTATATGAAACAGATACAAGACACACAGGAAAGTCTGGAACATGCAACATTAGAACAGCTCAATATTATTACTTTATTTGTAGTTCGCTGAACTGTACACAGAATAATTGGAGTGAAGATACATTCTGTACCATAGAAGCACATTATAGCCACATATATTTACAGACCTACATGTGTTCTGAACCAAAATATCACATAAATGGCAGTATCATAAAAAGGCACAAATCAAACTGCTTGGCATTCCAAAAGCTGATGGGGAAGACAAAATGATGAGACTTCTGTGACGGTTGTGTTTACATCAAACAAAGTCATGAAATGTACAATGTTTGTCCCTCTACTTGCCCGTGTATGGTTTAACTTCAGTCCAGGCCATACAGAGCAAATTGTAAAACCAACAAAAGAGCAGACACTCTGTGCACACATTATGCCTGCAACTATTATTGAAATGGCTGCAATTAAAAATCTTAATTATTATTTCCTGCTCATTATTTATATCACCTGTTGTGTCTTCACTTCTTTCGCAGACTTTTGATGGATATTAGACTACGGTTGGACTGAGAGATGGAACGGTGGGGCAGATTTCTGAAGGAGATGGATAAATTGATAATTTTGCATAAAAAGGACTTGCCGGCTGTTTTTAAACACCGGCGAAAACAGCGAGCTGGAATGTGGGAGCTTTTGATGAAGCCCCTGGAGTACGTCTAATGAGGCGATCTGTGAGGAAGCTGCTTTCTGCCCCTGTTGCGAAAGGCAGGCGTATGTTCAGCCAGTGGGACAAAAGAGCTATCCTGGCCCCTTTTTGAGCCAGAAACCATCATTCCACTGTTCAAGGCTTTCAACATTGATAATACCTGACAATACAATGTGCAGATTACACTGATTCCAAATAGTTGTATTACAGGTATGAAACCTCTCCAAAAGCCACTATTAGAGAATTTGTTTATTTTTTGTCCAATATTTCCTTTTTGCTCCCAGGTTTCTGGCAGCATAATCAAAATTGCAGCATCAGGTAACAAAACAACAGATGCAGGAGCCCCTGTGAAGTTCAGTGCTGTCACAATGAATATGTGTCACATGATTACATCTGAGTTAGAAACTCTCACATGCTTGACATTTTCCCCACTGCCTTGTTTACCATATAGGCCGTGTATATTCACGTTTTGAAATAAAAACTGAGACACTGGTAAATATTTTGATTGGCAAAGGGTAAAGCTGAAAAAGCAATAACATGCTGAAATCCTGCTAGGTTTCCACCGGCGATTTAAAGGTATCCCAAAAGTCGACAGTCGACGGGAGTCAACCCGCAAAGTCACACCTGTCACCAGTTGCCGCACAGGCCAATGGCAAACGCAAGAGGTGGAGGGATTAGGCATCTAATGTTGTTTTACGTGGTGGTTCATTATCAAAAGCCCATTCCCACTTTTCACCCCTCATACTTCTCCTTCTCTCCTTTTAAAAAAAATCACAATAGACAATTTTCCAGATGAATGCACAGGCGGTGCAGTGGCAGCGCAGAGCCTCACCGATCAGAGATAGGGCTCCAGAGCCGCTCAGCAGCTGAGTGGCAGTCTCACATTAGTATGCTTTATTTGCTGTGGGTAAACAGTGCTGTAAATAAGCAGGGGAGTACAATCAATCAGCATCCAAACCCCACGATCTGTGTTAATAAAACCTGAGGGGAAGGAGACAAAATGACAGCATGTCTGTCCAGGACTTCTTTTTTTTTCCTTTCTTTTTTTTCATTTCCCAGTAGCCCAGTCAGCGTCATTGCACTGTCACTCTGCTCTCATGTTTCCTGCAGCTAATATTACAGAAACACCTGGAAAATGATCAATCTCACCATGGCGTGACTGTATGTGTTTCCACGCCGCTTCACCATTACAAATTCAGCTGCAGTATCTGCTCCATTGATGTGGTGCTTTGTTTTTCTAGCTCCTATATATGTATATTTCTCCTGCCAGATCTGGTATTAGCTCAAAACTGAGCCTGTCATTGGCTGAGTTTCTGTGATACTTCACTGCATTCAAGGGCATGCAAATTTCATTGCACCCAGCACATAGACTCTCTATGGTCTCTCATTGAGTATCATTGTATAATTTAAGATGTTGACATAAAATGCATATCACATATGTTTACACCAATCTTTTGGCACTTCTTCCACATACACTTGGATGAAATTGTCCATTATATCAGCCAGATGGAGTAACAATGCCTCTGCACTAACATAGAAGGTGTATGTGTACAGTATATATGTGACTGTATACAAAGCATACCAGTATCACCTTGACCCATGTTCTATATAGCACTACAGTCCTCCATGAAGTTTAATTATGTATTTCAATGCAAATCTTTGCAACTGTATGCTATAATTTCTCAAATTAGTGTCACAATTTGACGTGATTAAAATATATTATCATACATTATGCATATTCAGTTTTGCAAATCCCTTCACAAATTTAGGAGAATTTATGGCTAAATTCACAGCTCATTCACACTGATATACTGAATTTCACAGGCCCTGGATGGTTAATAAGAGGAGCTAAAACAAATAACATTGTTTTTTTTTTCTTCACCCTTGTAGGCCAAGGAATTTTGAGTAAGATTTAAGGTGATCCTTTGATGGGATGTTAGATTACTATCCCTGTTATATGGAGTATTACACTTGTGTACAGTAACTTTCCGACACGCAGTCTATGGAAGGCAGCGATTTGCACTGAATATGGTAATTACCATTAACGGAGATGACAAACACATTCGCACATCATATATTTTATAAGCACTGACACGATAAACTGTTCTACCCCCCCCCAATCCCCAGTCCCCCACTTTCCATGGAGAAAGCTAATCAGATAGGACAGACTGTGAGTAATTCAACTGCTCCTCATATTCTTTCTTTTCAGTTTCCATCATGGAGGGCCACAGAGAGCTGGCAGAGGAGACGATCTCTTGGGGGGATGGAGGGATGGGAGTTGGGGGGGTCCCTTTATATTCTTGTGCTCCACGGGGGGCGCCTCCTGAGCTTGCAATCCCATTGGTGCCAATGATCGTTTCCACCGGAAAGCTTCACTGCAAAAGCCGTGGCCCTGCAAATTATTGTTTACCTCTGCCATTTGGTCTTCTTCTATGCCAGACAGATGTAGCATTTTGAGGCACCCTGAATGGATCATTGTGCAAAATGGCTTTTTAAAATGCCTCAATAACATGGATATGTTCAGGCCCAATCGAGAGGGCAGGCACTGCGTCTGAATCTGGTTGTATTTCATGTAATGGTGGAAGAATAGACATGCGTGGTAAAAACAGCACCATCCCATAATTTCCCCTCTGATGGCAACACACTTTCGGATGTTGCCGGGGCCCATAAGGTTCTATATTTAGGTCATCCTGAGGGACCATCTGTCCCCACGTTCCCATTGCAACTTTTGTTCCAGAAAGTTTCCCACAAGGGACCGGCTCTGAATAAGTTGGTGATTCATGAGACAAAGAAAGGCTAAGACTTTCAGAACATGTAAGAAGTAATTGCAGGTTTTAGTGACTCAACAGGTGGCTAGACTACCCTGCAGATGTGGAAAGTGTGGTTTCCATGGAGATGTCAGAAAAGAAAAGGCCTGAGACATGGAAGCCAGCTGTGCACTGGGGAAACGTGGGCTTTCACCCACAGCTACCTGTCAGCTTCAAAGCCAAATTACATCCACAGGAAGAATTACAGTCTTTTTTCCATACTGTATTTGAAGTAGATGCTGTATTTTTTTTCCCTATATTTTGTTTTTCTACAGCGCAAAAAAAAATCTTAAGTAGTGAATATGTAAGTTTCTTGTGTATGTGTTATGATGCATACACACAAACACACACACATGCATACAAATGAATATTACATAAAATCTTAAAAAATATTATATATTAAAAGCAAAGAAATCATCTTTTTGATTCCTCTTACTAATTCATGGTTCTTTTGTGTGCATGTCCTGTTCTTTCCAAACAGCAATACTGAAGTGGTGTAGAGTGAATGTCATCTTAGAAACCTTTGCCTTAATTTGACATTTTTTGTCGAGAGTTGTGTCAAAACAGATGCTCAGGAGTAGCCTGTGGGTGCATAGGAGAGAGCGGGAGAGACAGCTGCCAGAGCAGGGCAGCCCTCAGAGGGAGCGACAGGTAATGCAACAAGCTCCAACGATCAACAAACACCTTCAATCACACACCTTTGCTTGTCATGGTCTTGTGATTACAGCCAATCACAGTGCACACAGGGATGCAGACAAAATAAAATAATTAAAAAAAAAACTTTTAGTGATAACTTATTTTTCAGATCTACTGCACATGTCAAGCCTAGTGTGCCGCAATGATGCATAAAATCTATTGCCTTATTTTGAACATTTTTAACTTCTGCAGTTGTGTACCTTATACACAATTTGCAATGGCCTCCCGGTCATTTTCTGCTCAGCCCTTAATATAGGATGCAGTACCCTCTCTGTATGGTGGAATATTTCAGTTATTTCTATTTCCATATTTCCACAACTTGATCAACATGCCTGCACTTCATAACCTTTGATGAAGCTGTGTGCCCTGATAATTTGCAAACTGTTCCAAATTTACGATGTACCACGCATATAAAAATTAGAATTATTGCCCAGAAAGTGCCTAAATATGCCTAAAGTTGAATGTGCTAGATTTATAATAGCCACATGGACGTAAAACACAAGGCAAGGCTTTTCGGAGTGAAAGGAAGATCAGACATAGAAAAAGAGTCAAGGCAAACAGGATATGGTAGAGAGAGAGCAGACATCAGCAGCCTTGTTAGTTTAATGACGGCGAGCACAGAGCCTTGCTGTGTCTTTACCGAAGGTGCAAAACAGCAGTGATGATGTCACAGCAGAGGTGCCTGTCAGCAGCTTGCGCCCACTGCCCCCACAGTTATCATTACTCACAGAGCATCACCTGTTTTGACTGTGGTTATTACAAGCACCCCATTATCTTCAAGATGTGTAGCAGGTCAAGACATCCATAAGAGTGATGATGCAGGCAACAAGCTGCATGCAGAACATTCCAGTAACACAGAACAGTGATTGGTTGGATTTAGCACTGAATGAACCTCTCCTGAAAAGTGATTGGATGCTTTTTCTTAGATCCTGATGGCTCAGGAATCCAAGGCTGATTGCTTAGGCAATGTATAGTTTTAATGCTGGGCCAGGGTCACAGTAAAACAATTAATTAGACAACATTATCCCACTGACTGTCTATTCAAATGATGTATGGTCTGTCAAATATCAAACACCAGTATACTCATCCAAATTTATCCCAGCCTTAGAATTTAATTTCATCTCCTGATCAGCAGTTGCAACTTTTTAACATCTGCATCCAGGTAACTTGCTCTTGTAAAAAAAGGCACCGGATAGCACTGGCATTGTCAATCAATACATGCATCTGTGAACATGTCACACAATATATTAAACTGTGTGTACAGAAATGTGTACCTGTTACCTGTTAAATGTGTACCTGGTTACCTGTTTTTTCTCACCTGGTTTGAATTATGTTCTTAGCCACATTCACTGTGAACCTCATGAACAGACTCAGGTGGAGTTGACCACACGTGATTCCAATGGTAGCTCATAGCTGGAATACTGCTAATGTGGTACCAATCACATCCTGTTTATGACATAGGAGGAGCACTAATTCAATGGTCTTTCCAGTTCACAAACTGGTGGTAGTCTTATGGCCAGGAGATGTCATCAGAGACATATGAGTTTAACAAACTTATCCCATAATTTTCCCTGGGGAAGCTGCCCAGTTGTAGCTCAGCAAACAATTGACCTCTGGCCATAAACAGTGATGGCTTTACTTTGTGTGGAAACTGAAAGCACTGTGGTACCGATATTTTTGTGTCTTTATAACTCTCCTTCCAATTGAAAACTGGGTGTGCTTTGACTGACTTTGATATGTGTAAGCTAGAAAGGGGGAGGAGCGTTTTGGTATTTTTTTGTCGTCGGGCTGCAGCAGACGCATAGAAGCTGCAGCAAGGGAGGAATGCGAAAACAAAAGCCTTGTTCTCGTTCTGCTGTCGGGACAGAGCTGGAAGACAGAAGCAGTGCTAGGGAGCGTCAGTGAAAGCGCATCCCTGCTCCAACATGACAAAATACCCTCCATCTGCGGATCACATTTCAGTCAGTGTCACTTACCACAGTTTGTCTATGGCACGTCTGGGGTTGCTAATTAAAATCTACGCTTTATGGCAGCTTTATCCTAACGCACCATTTCACAGACAGTACGAAAGTTGCTTATTTTTAATTACATTTTGTATGCTAATTCCAAATGTAAAATAAATATTTACCAGGAGGGATACTTCTTCATTTCATGCTGGGATGCACTCCGCTATTTATGGAAGTTTCTGTTCTGTAAATACTTTAAACAGGCGTGGTGTGTGTCTTTGCACAGGCCTTTAATTATTTTCCTCTCCCTGAGCTGCACAGAGTGTTAAGAATATCTACCTGTAGCTCTGCCATGACTGACAGGTGCTTATGCGCATGTGGGTGTTGCCAATAGCTGCAAACCGCCCAATGAGAGAAGAGCGTTTATTTTGCCAGAGGGTCATATGCTGACAATCCACTGGGTCCCTCTGTTTTAATTCTAAGAGAGACGCCTATATTGAATCAATATTTGCCCTTAGCTTTCAGATAAAGGCAACAACAAATTCAGCAATCAACCAAACTGAGTCTTTTTTTTCTGGGGAAACAAGGAAATACTTTTTATTTGCATGTATTTGTAATTCAAAGCTCAAGACAAATGCTGATTGATTTCTGCCTAGACAAAATACAGATGGGACCCAAACAGAGATTTCAATACTGAGGCTCAAGTCTCATTCTAATTGTGTATACCAAGTTCTCAACCTTGATTCAATCATTTCAGACACTGTTAAATTTCTCATGTCTTACATAATTTTGCAGCAATAAAGCTTGCCGAACTGAATTAAAAATGTGCGTTTCAGCCTTTGCTATCCCTAAAAAGATAAGGAGTAGTCACTCTGCTCAGTGCAGTGTATTGTGTGCTTTAATGTGGATATAGCAATAAACCTCTCACCCGGACACCTAAGACTGATTCAAGAATTTAAGATTCTTAAAGAATGAGCTTCTTCAATCAATAAACTACTGGCAACCGGTACAGCCGCATCCATTATGTCTTTAAAAAATGCCCATTCCTGTTAGTGGGATTACATGGCTTCCATTTACCTTAATTAATTAATTAATTAATTAACCCCTCTGTACTTTAATTGACCCCCAAAGATCACATTGACAATAAGGGAGATGGTACTGGAAAACAGAGTTAAAAGTACAGACCAGATTTGCATGGGTCCCCAAAGACACTCAATTTAATTTTAACATTCATTTCTTGTGTCTAATACAGAAGACCATGCATG
>CM040749.1:9723986-9778986 GCA_022829145.1 Albula goreensis
GTTAAGATTCAGTACCATTAAAACAAATAACTCATCACCCATTGCACGTGCCAATGCAGACGATTACTCTAATTAAGTCCCCTCTTAAAGCATTAAACCCCCTCTCTGGATTTGTGTTTATAGGGGGTAGAGTGGCTTTAACTCTGCAGTCTTAGTCTGCTCCAGTGCTCCGAAGCAGAGTGTAACAGAAAAGTGCCACCAAGAGGGAGAGAATAAATGGCACAGGAATAGAAAAATGGGTAGCTCAGAGACTGATCCTAGATCAGCTTGGCTGGGCGCGGATGTCCTCGCTCTGGCGATTCCTCCCCACGTTCGGAGATTGTGTTTCCTCATGGTTGACCTGCTCAGCGCTGCAGATTTCAGGATGGAAATTAACACACCGAGAGCATGTGAAATACACGGCGCAGCTCTCACCCCTGAAGGCCTGCCTTTTCCTCAGTCACACCTCCCATCTCGTCCTGCTGAAACTCAAACTTTCACATGGCCAGTACCTCAGCTCCCTCACACAGCTGCAGTTGCACGAGGCTGGCATCTCTCCACATGTCGCCAGTTATTCATTTAGGAATTGTGGGGCTGGGAAAACAATGATTTACACCAAAACTTTTGGGTCTGATTTAAAGAGGGACCTCAGACTCAAACAATTGCTCATGTTTTCCTGGACCTCCAAAGTCCATATGTATTAATGGTAATTATACAGCGTAAACTGTACATCCCAATGTGTCCTGGTGTGTATACTCTGTATAACTATGTATACCTATGACTACCATTGTGTATAACCTCTCAATCTACCTGCTATTAATCAGACTTATATGGTGGAGTGGAAGATTAAGATGCTATCACAGTAACAAATTCCTTCTACCTTTCTTTTGCAAAAGCCCATGATGAATGTTGGGGGCGTTTCTGTTTCTTTAAAGGGGATGTGATTGAACGTTCTGAGCAAAAAATAATAAGAGAGGGTTTTCTCACATGGCCACTTTGTTGGTTTTCAAAAGATCTATAGTACTTACAATTTTCCTTCCTGTAAGTGGATGAGAAAAACTTTTTTTTTGTAGTCTGCAAAAGTGGTGTGGAAGGTCAAGTTTAGTAAGATGGAATAAAGAGAGCTCACGTATTCAGACAGCTCAGACACCGGAGCAGACCAGGCCCACGCAACACCTTATTAACACCTTATTAGCGCTCAGACTCCGGCTTTACCAGGCTTAACCCTGTATGTATGTGGGCCTCCAGGCCAACAACCATGCCGCCGTGGAGCTCCTGGATGGGAAGAGCAGATGGCGTTGGTGATGGCTTCTTCTGCACATGGAGAGCGGACCAACTGTGCCCTGACTGGCACACCGGAAAAGGCGAGAGCCTGTCCATGGATTCCTCAGGGTCACTGAGTCACAACCTGTCCATCACATTCTAACAGCCCAATGGCTACGCAGTACTCGAACCATCTGGCCCACCTCCAAACAATGCACCATCTCCAAACTAATTCTACTGCAGGCTTCTTTCAGTAGAAAGAACAATTGCTTCATACCACATTGCCAGAATGCTTTCTCTTGATAATTAATGTCCTTGTTTACATTCTTTGTGTAATCTAGATGAATGGAAATAAGGGATATATATGATAGCAATGTTGGTATTAAGGAATTGAATCTGGCCATGTTGTATATAATGTGAATAAAGATCTCAATTGTATATTAAAATGTGCAACTGAAAAAATTCTCATCAATCTATTTTGGCCCTATATCAATAATAAACAACCAAGAAAAGGTACAATACGTGTAATCTGACTAAAAGTATACTAAAAGCATTATTTAAAAACTCATTTTCACATAGTATTAGCTTCATATATATTCATACTGACTGCTGATTTGTCAGTATGTTACTGGCAATAATTTGCCTGACATCCTTTGTGTTTTCATGGCACTTTTAAACAGCGCCCCATGGGTTTACTTTCACATTTACTTCCTTATCTTGTTAGGGTTTGAGATACATTGTCCAGTAGCATCAGAAAAATAAAATATTAATAAAGGTCAATGGTGACAAAATTATAATTTGTTGCCCGCAGGCAGTGGTAAGCAGGAGAGGGTTAAAGGTGATGCCGTCTGTGGATGGAAACACTTCTAATTGCTTGGGAGCTGAAGACTGAATAATATCAAGGCAGATTCTGCTCATTTATCTTGTGGCAATTTTACAATAAAGCAGCCCTTTTCTGCTGCATATAATGAGCTCAGTGTCAACATAGCTGCTCTCACGCAAAACAAACAAAATGGAACAAAAAATGTTCTGTTCCAAAACACCCCCATTACGCTCCACATCCTCAGCCCTGCGAAAGAGAGTCCTGACCCGTCCGATTAAAATTAGGGAAGAGTCGCATTTGCTTCCATTTTCATATCTCTTGGTCCAGTGCAGCTAGTCACCCCCCACTCTGTACATCAAGGGCATGCTAATGTAACACCACATGTTAGCTAAAGGATGAAAATGAGAAATTGGGTCCTTGGGTCCACAACAGAAGGGAGAGAGAGAGAAGAGAAAGAGAAAAAAAGATGGTGTGTTTGAACTTTCTTAAAACTGCAAGTCAGATCTTAGCATTTTACCCTCTCTTTTTCATTTTTTTGGCAACGCACAAAATCTGAATGTTTATTATTGCATTTTTTCCTCAATCGATGACATTTATTTTTCAGTGTTTTTGAATTATGGCTTTCACAAGGGGAAAGTGGTACTTGGGCGGATATGTTAATTTGCAAAGGCAATTAATGCTTCACACCCAGAAGACATTTAACTTTCTGAGCCTATTAATTATGCACTTTGTACATACTAAAATATCCTCTTATCCTAAAGAAAATGTACTAATTAAGCCCAAAATATATCAGTGAGTTTTGTTGTAAAGACCTTTAAATAGGACAAGCGTTGAAAATAAAATATTTGAAAGGAAGCCAAGTGTATTTTTTCAGGCCTCTCTCTTAGGATCATAACCCTTCTCTTAAAGCACACAGTCCGTGCATTTGAATATGGATGGGCTGCCTCGTGATGTGTGAGCCAGGGTTAAGCAAAGTGGCACTTCCTATCTTTGTGATTGGTGCCTCACTGATCCAGGGGAATAACCAGGGAGAGTCCTGTGAGCAGACAGGCCCGGCTTGCCTCCTGCAGTGCATTTCACTCACGATTAAGGTCAGATTCCTACAACAAGACGTGCAGAAACAGACCTGTCTCTTTTCTCACATTGTAACACACATGAGAGAATGTTTCTTTATGGACGTAGACTCAGATGATCCTCACAGGGAAGTTTCCTCAGATGTGCACTTTTGCGTGTGACATGATCGCTGAAACTTAATATGCATGTTAATTTGGTCAGATGCATAAAAAATAACACTTATGATGACCAATAAAAGCTGAAAATTAAACAGATAATTTGCTGATGTACACTTTCACTTTTACAGAATGCACAATTCTTGTAAAAGTACAAAAGGGGCTTAAGATTCGGATTGCTTTGCTGAAAATCTGTCGTTAAAATGACGTGAAGAGAACCTCCTGTCTAGCATGGTTTTTTTTTTTTGAATGAATTATGAATTGTGTGCAGTTTCGTCAGCAGTGGCCTTCGGCCTTGATTATCCATGCTTCAACATGCATTTGATTGGTCCAAATCTGCATTTGTTTTTCTTGTCCTCTGTTCACCATTTACTGTATGTGAATGCTGTTGGCAGTGTGCAAGTCACATTGAAAATATAAAGGGGGGCATTAGGTGAATTAAAACTTGAAATGTTAACATTTTTAACAAAATGTATGTAACCTTTTTTCCATTCAGCCAGGAAAGGGTCTTTTGGTCCCTGCAGATCAGCCTGTTTGGGGAGTCAGCTGAAAGGAGTTACATTGTTCATGAGAGACTATGTGTATCCAGAGCATATACTTAATTAAATCAGCTAGGATAATGCTTACATTGTCAGTTACATGACTGGTGAAGGTGAAATTTGTGCCAGTAGCTGCTGTTCTTAGCTCTATTCATTTGGCACCTGCAGCTATGGTAATACCATTGTCAATCTTGTGAAACAGTTTTTAACATATAATAGTTTTATGTATATTTGTATTTATTTATTTTAAAAGAAGAGTGGGTATCTAATCTAATCTCATTCTAATCCCTATTTCAGACAAAGGGAAAGCTGAGAAGGAAGAGAGACCCCAGAGTTTGAACTAGCAGAGTCAGAATGAAACCCAGCCGATCAGGGGATCATTATTGTGGACCGAGTGGCAGTGGCCCTATGGACTGCATGGCCCTGTCTATCCCACTGACACTATGTTTTTTTAATTCTTCTTTATTGTTTCCTCTTTTCTCACCTGAATTGAATTTGGTGTGTGTTAATTTTTCTCTAATCAACATGAGCCATTTGTCTTGCTAAGCTGAACCTTCAGCCATAGCTGGACTTAAACTCCAAGTGCACAGTGGAGCACACAGCCACCTGCTCTGCCCGTAGGCCACCATCCAAATGCCCAGTGATACCGTTTTGATATTACTAATACTGACATTCATTTCATCCTCCACAGAACCTACCTTGTTCATCTTTATTTATTTATTTATTTATTAACTTTTATTTAACCTGGAAAAAACCTCGTGGAGATATAGTCTCCTTTACAAGGGTGACCTGGCCAAAAGGACAGCAGAGAAAATTAACACAGTTACATGACATTACATTACAATCGAAACATTACAGCAATAAAATATACAACAACATCTGCAGTCTTTATGCTTGTATTCTTCCTGCACTGACACAGGATATGTATCACCACATCTTTAAAACATTTTAATTACTTTCAAACTATTTCAAGAATGACTCAAGGGTCAAATCTTCGCAATGGTTTCATCAGCAGTGAGATGATTCAGGGAGGTAAAATGTCGGTCTGACATATGAGACATTAAACCGGGGTCCTGACTCACTGCAGTTATTAGATCACCAGATCCAATGGCACTTATTGCAAAGAGTAGAAGGTTCCCCTGGGTTTTGATGAAATTCCCAGACTGGTTCTCTAAACCTGAGCCTGACTCATTCCCCTTTTTTATTTGGCCACTTTCCCTCCCTCTGCACCTTGGCTGATGAGTGGTGAGCTACCTGGTGTAAAATTACTGCCCTTCATCATTCAGGTGGGTCCTGTTCACGCCGGTGGCTTGAGGTAAGTATGATGACAATGATATTAATGACGATGATGATGATGATGATGATTATTATTATTAGTATTATTATTATTGAAACATCACAGAGTGACTTCTACAATACTGTACTAGATAATTTAATCACTGAATGGTAAAATGAAGACTAAGGCTCTGTCCTGGATCATTGCAGAGGAGGAATGGACAAAAAAAAAAAAACATCCCCAGTGGAAGAGCTCTGGGTGTTAGCAGGCCTTGTGGAAGAGATGAGAGGCTTTAGCAATTAGCTCTGTGATTAAGAGTCGGATATATGCATCCCTGGTGGACTCAAGATGGTGAGAAGATAAGAGGGAGATTGGATGAGGAATGGCATAGGTGAAGACAATGGGCATCACAGCTCAGGATTAGCTGTTGGTATTCCAGGATGTGCAGTAAGATAGGACAGCAAGACAGGGACAGTGCTCCACTAAATTTCATGATAAGAACACATGCAAACTTTGGGAAAACCACCCTAATGGAGAGGCATAGATACATTTTGCCTTCGTGAGCATGTCCTACTCAATGCCTTCATACCTGATCATAAATACTGCGTGTTCAAAATATGTTCGTTGATTAATAGGTTCCTTGACTGCACATCACTGGTGGAATGCTATAATGTTGTGGAATGTGCTGATTTGTATGGATTCCCACTCCAACTCATATGCGAGCCACCAGCATTACACACTAACCATGAGGAAATCAGGCCTCGGTCATTGGAAAGTGTCACTGTTTTTATTTTTTGGAACGATGACCTACGACAGATCGGAATAACATGAGAACATGTTGAGTCAGAGGCAGATGGTGTGTGTAAAGGGGTCATCGAGCCAAAAGTGGGTACGGAGATGATCAAACTGTGAAAAATTGCAAGTGAGCTGAAACAGCGCAGTGGCTGCAGAGCTCGGGGAGCCCCCCCAGTTCAGAGGGGATCAGAGCCCCGCCCACCAGCGCAAGGACGAGGCTGCACACTGTCTCTCAGATTAATGATGTGCCTCGTCTCCAAGGTCGCAACCTTTCCAACTTGAAAGGAAAGCTCAAAATGTAGAAATGGACTGGGAATTTCAGGTGAAAAAAAAAGAATAGTAGCTGCATAAAGAAGCAAAAATTGAATGTTTCGGGACAAAGGCCACTGTCTTTGGGCATCATCCTCTTGAGACTCAAGTTCTGATTATGTTTTTGGATGTTTTGCTGTAGCAGCTGATCTCCACATTTATTATTTTCTTAACCGCAGGTTCACCCAGCCTGTGTCCCACCTCCCCCTGCTCCAGCATGCTCCTGAAAACTCTCTTCCTAATGCACTTTTTATACAGGCGACAAAAGCATTCATCCCCGTTGTTTCTCCCTGTCAAGCAATGGCATTCAGCTAAAAGCTCGGACGATACCTCTGCTACCGGAAAGTGCCCTAACAAATCGTTCGATGACACCTCACCCCCACCCCCTTGCACTTTTTAAGTAAGATGATGCTTTGTAAAGCACCCCTGTCAAGCACTGTGCAGGGACGATGAAGATTTGGTTTATCCTCTGCTAAGATGGTATGGCCCCGAAGCAATGCTACTACACTTTCATTATCAGTAATCATTTTAAACCTTACAAAGGGTAAAGAGTAACCTTTATACAAACAGATATTTATGATTCATGACCTGGATAGGCATTATTATTATGAATATGTCATGCTATGTAATATAAAGAAGTAAGGTATTCTGAAAAGAATTTGTACACAAAGTATTGCAGGTAATTTCACAAGCTGAATGCATATTTTATTGAGTTTACCTGGTGGTTCAGCATTGTATGTATTAACATATATGGTGTTACAAATAAGGATTGCTGAACACAGTACTGTTGTACCATCATAATAACATTGGTGCAAAGTCACAGACGAGTTGTTAGAACACAGCACAACATGAGTGGAGGGAATGCTGTGGTTTTGCACCTGTTAGCCAGCTGGCTCCAGTGAAAAGCCAACTGTTGAAATTGGCCCCAATATTTCTTTTCAGCCTTGAGTTGGAGGTATAGTATCTTCAGAGGGCTTCTGGACTTGGCTCTGCTTTGGGGGAGTCGCCCCACCAGCATGGCATTCTGGCTACCCCTGGAGTTACGGGCACCTGGAGTGAGGGGTATGGTACTGTAAGGGTGCAGACACCTGCTGATGAAGAAATCAGCTCGAGAGGCACCGTGCTGGCACTGGCTGCTGGTCTGCAAGCAGGCACCAGGTCCAGTCAGTCAACAAGGAGGCAATGGGCACTGGCAGGGCACAAGGTTAGGCATACACTGTGAAAACATGCAGCGAGTGAGAGAGAGAGAGAGAGAGAGAGAGAAAGAGAGAGAGAGAGAGAGAGAGAGAGAGAGAGCCTGGTAGAGGTCAAATAAAGCTTTTCACTCAGTCCATTAGCTCTGGCAGTCTGTGTTGGAGCACTCCAGCACAACAGACAGACTACACGGACTGGTCAGAGTGCATTTCTTTTCTTTTTAAGTTTCTTTTCTGTCTCTAAAACAGTCTGTATAGATGGATGAATATTTTTTTTATTATGGGTTTGAAAGACAAAAAGCAAAGTTGCGTGCTAAAATTAAATTGTGCATGTTGGATTATATCTGTTGTTGCTAGGTGAAAATAAATGAATACATTGAAAGACAAGAGTAAATGTCCTTTTAATAATTTGAGAGTATTTTTTTTAAATTAGTCTTTTAAGTGTCCATTAGTTAGACACCAGTAACATGCTTATTATATTGTAATAATTAATTAATTAAAGTATTAATAATCATGCTCAATAGCTATTTGACGTAGCAGTTGTTTGAGGGTATTAAAATAGTAAGATGAGTTAATATTAGTGATCCAAACTAGGAGTCAGAGGTGGAAAATGATCTGTAAATGGCTTTTGATCATATATCATTTTAAAGATTGTCTGGTGCATGGCTTAATAAAGCCTGATTAAGAACTAACAATGGATGATACTTTATTAATGGTTAATATAATATATTTTGGCTCATAAGGCAATGATATTGTTTTTAATTCACTCTAAATGTATTACATTTATCATAACTAAGTGGTAAGTTAACCATTTACTGGCAGCTAATGATATTTTTTTTTCTCTTTTCAGTGAATGGCTCAAGATATTGTACAGCGGAGTCCATGTCTTTCTGCTTGAAAGTGTTAAAAGAAACCAGTTAGGTTTGTTTGTCATTAACATTCTTTCTGTTCTGTTTTACTGTTCACTGTTTTTTTAAACAATGGAATACTTAATAAGAGTAACTGGCCACTACACTACACACTTAAGATGATGTCATACCACATTTGTTAAATGCAGCTCCTATGTAACCTGACCTCTACTGCTGCATGAAGGGCGCTATTGTAGTGTAGGGTCATATTGCTACACAACCATCTACCCAGAAGCAAAACGTAAAAATCATTTGAGTGTCACTATTTGAAAATGAGAGCACACACTACTATTAACATGAGGATTTCCATAACCTATATTGATATTTTAGTAACTTTAATCCTTGTGCACAGGATATAAAATAAAATAAAATAGCCCCTGCCCCACTTTGCGTCCAACATGGGCTGGCTTTGGGAAGCTGAGAGTCTGGGCATGGGTGCTGCAGACATGATTTCTCCAGAATTGCTTAATTATATTGTGCAGCACAACGTGAAAAGGTGTCAGATGCCTGCAGAAGCGGATCTGTCCTAATGAATGAAAACAGATGGGAAGGACTGGGAGTGAAGCCGCTGCCAAGATCCGGGAGGCGTGGAGAGGGAGAGGGAGAGAGGGATGGGATGGAGAAAGAGAGAGAGAGAGAGAGGTGTGGGGGCAGGCCTGTCCCCTGCAGAATTAGGATCCATAACAGGTCCCAGTGCCTCAGCCTCAAAGCCTGTCTCTGTCTGCATGTGAGCTCGTCCTGCATCTGTGTGGGAGGCCCACTCCAGAGATGAATTCGATTTAGATGAGTGAGTGCAGGGATTAGCCAGGGCCGCGAAATGAAGTTGGTGTTTAGACAGAGGGATATGCTATTTAAACAGTGTGATTCTCTGCTCGGGTTCTCCCCCCACAGACAGAGAGCTCCTTATTGATTTTTTGGATTTTCTGTAGGGATAGACACACACGGTCCTTTTCTTGAACTTGACTTCATTGTCGGGGGCATGAATACACACACACACTCACATACAAACACACACACGCACCGCACACACACACAACACGCACACACACACAGGATGTGACAGTGTCAGGTGCTGTGACAGATTTGCCTGACGAGTGGAGGGGCATGTTGGATTGGTATGGGGGAGGGGGAGGGCTGAAGCGGAGGCGTGGGGGAAGCAGTGCGGACAGTGAGTGCTTACTGCAATGAGAAAACAGTCATCAAGTGCATACCCAATCAACGGGTAATTGAAGCAATCTCTCAGCCCAGAGTTCCTGTTCTGAATGCTAGGGAACTACTTTGTAAAGGTGTCTTACTCTGTCTCAAGGGAATGACAGCTCCATTCAATCACATGGATTCTTTGTGCAGCTCAGCTAAGACTTAGAGAAAGTGAAAGCCTGTATGATTTTGGTGTGTATTCATTATTATATTATGTATTCACACCAACATATATCTTCACAATGATATCACAATAGTTACATCATACACTATCATAGACAGTCATAGTTTGGCATGTGACAGCAGTTGACACAATGCGTTATCAATATACTATATATTTGTGCTAATGTGTGTTTACTACCAGATGCAAAATAATACAACATCTTTAAAAATGTAGTTGGGAATGAATTTGATTCCTCTCTGCATTAATTGTCATAAAATTATGCTGAAGTTATGTGTAATAGGATAATTACATGAACAGCTATCTAGTCGGATCAACTTCACGCTTCGCAACACTTTCCAATTAACACAGTATATTCAGTTAAAGACATCAGACATCATTTACAAGAGGAATCAGTAATCAAAACTGTTAACCCTTTGGGGGGGTGATATATGATTCTATTTGATCCTGTTTTTATGTTCTTTGCATGTCCTGAATTTTCACATTCAATCCGATCTCATTCCCGGGAATCGTTGTTGTTGTTGTTGTGCCGTGATGCTCCCTTCAGAGAAACACATTAAACATTACTCAGTGATGTAAATCCACTTTGCCCCAGTAAAGTGCCTTTTCCAGTGTGGGGTTTCTGAACACTTTTCACTTTATTGGCTTCTTTCAGAAGGCGAATACGTCTATTAACGCTGATGACCATACAAAACGTGATGGTAATATCGCTGCTACTACTACAACTGATAATAATAATAATAATAATACTAATAATAATAACAAAACATTATAGAGAATAATTTAAAAAAGTACAATTGCAACAGTGCAATATTGTTTAGTAGTGAAGACAGCCTGTTTCTATTAGTTCTAGAATGCAGGTTGTACTGCCATGCAGCAGAAAGACTACATTGATTCCTTTTGTGGTTAATTTGTTGAGTTCATTAAGTATTGAACAATGGAGATTCATGCGATTGCCAATAGACCCGCCCCCCACAGAAGGGTGCAGAGGAAATGGGGGACCTGGGCCACACTCCTGTGCACCCCCATATCAATAAAAGCCTTGCCATAGGAAGTGGAACAGAGAGAAACGCCATGCAACCCCTCCGCAGGACTTGGCGCTCATCGTGATTCCCCCTCCGTCTCCTTCATTACTATGCCGTTGACTGACGAACCGCCTCATTAATTAATATCAGGGGCTAACCTTGTGGAACATCATCTTTGCCGAGCAGAAATTCACGGGCTAACGAACGGCACGTTGGAGCCAAGGCCTGAATGTTAAGCGTGCGACAGGGCATGGGTGGCGGCGACGCCACACTCGGCGTGGATCTCATTACGGGCCCCAAGGAGCGGAAAACCTGAGGGAGTAATAGGACCCGCACAGGACCCGGGACCCGTTCACCCTTTAAACGCCCCACCGATTGCCAGCACTTCACTCTGCTAATTCTCCAACTTAATCTAGCCCGCTTCCCCGACACTAAGCAAATGAAGATACAAGAGTCAATATCGCCATGCTGCTCACAGCCCCTGATCGGAGAAGAGAAGCCTCGCCCGGCAGCCTATATATCCAGCTGGGGCTGATTGAGCTCACTGGTCTTGAAGGCTGAACAAGATTCAGTAATGTAATTCTCTCCCCTCTCTTTCTTCCCCTCTATCTCATTTCACTCCTCAGTATCTCCTATCAGTTCCCTTCATGACAAGAACTACACACAAACATAAAACAGACAGAATAACATGACCTGACATCATCATTACACACAGAGGATGTGGTGCTGGTCCTTTTTTACCGTCTTAATTAAAATTCAAACGCATGCTTCATTTCAAAGGTGCATGGTATAGAACTGAGTCTGACTCCGTAAATCTCATTTGCGCAAAAATTACAGTGGTGTTTGCATGGTCATTGTGTATGTTTACCATGCTTCTCTCATTATTTTTCCATATCCTTGGTTTTCACAGCATGTTTTTGTGATGCTGTTTACTTTTATACACACTAATAGTTTACTGCTGTGCCCCTGGGTGTATAGAACATTGTTGCCTTGGAGGACATGGCACATTAAAAATAAATATATAAATACAATTCCTGGTTCTTTCTCATTTGCATTTTGAGATGGACATTTTATTAGCTCCTTTTTCTCCACACTGCCAGGTCAAGTTTCAGTGAATAGGAGATAGCGTGATAAGGGCCCTATTTAACCGCAGTGCCTGCCTTCACTGCATATGCATTTAGGCCACTGCACCTTTATCCAAACATACAGCACAGGCTCACCTCTGCAGACTACTGTAGAGAGAGAAAGAGAGAGAGAGAAGAAAAGAGAATATTTCCTAATACTCTGTATCTGCAGTCATATGTTAGTCTTTTCAGAAGCCATAAATCGGATCGGTAAAAAAGAAAAGCGCCCGAAGACAGCATTTGTCAACTGAATTTATTGAGCCTATATTATTTACCAAGGAAATGCAGAGCTAGAGTGCATTTGGGTCATTCGTGTCTCCCCGGCAATATTCACGACCTACAGAGCTCCGGTAGATAAGCTGCAGATTGCATGCACCCCCCTTCATGCACAGACACACTCGCCTTCATCGAATCTCAGTAATTAGAAATGTGATGGTGTGACCCCACGCACGTCCCCTCCTGTCTCCACTCGTGGGGAGAGACGCACCACTCTGCCATTGATTGCCGTTTAAATCTTTTCTCTGTGTCTGTGCAGTTTTCCTCTCCCCCTTCAAACAGGCCTCTTTCTCTTTGCCGGATTGAGTTGAACAGTAATTTTCTGTAATGTCAGATGTAATATAAAGGCCATTCCTTAATGCGTGTGTGTGTGTGTGCATGTGTGCGCATGTGTGTGTGTGTATGTGTGTGTGTGTGTGTGTGTGTGTGTGTGTGTGTGTGTGTGTGTGTGTGTGTGTGTGTGTGCATGTGTGCGCATGTGTGTGTGTGTGTATGTGTGTGCGTGTGTGTGTTTTTTTTTCTTCGGTGAGATTGTTCTTTGTCCTATTGCTGGCCCATTTGATCAATGCTTTCGCCCAGCCTAATGGCCACTCAGTCATAAGAACAGTGCTTTGTTCTGGCACTTTTCTGGTGATTCGGGAGATGAACACAGAGTCAGTGCGGGGGAATTTTTGCTCTTCAGTATCTAAGCTTATGGCTCTCAGAGCATATTACATCGATGAATTCAATACACAGAGCTGGTGTAGCAGCCAGCTTTTTCACCTCCTCAAACACTTGGATAAAGATAACTGCTCACCAGACTTTTTGCCTTACTTTTGTGTAAGAAACTGTATTTTTATCACTACACTTCAATCTAATGTGGTATGATCTGAGCAGTCCGTCAGAAATATAAATGGGATCAATGTGAATTCCTCTGTTTACATTTGATACACATAAAGTTAATTATTTCTTGGGTTTTATTTTTTCAAACATTTTTCTGTTGGTGAAAATCTGATATATGACTGCCACTCCTCAAGATAAAATTATAGAAATAAGAGGGGAGAATCATATTTAAATTTTAAAAACAGAACATTGATATATTGTAGTTCGGGAAAGGACTTTGAGCTAGGCTACATTTTGTTATCCCCTATGTCACGAGTTTCACCATTATTGATCATAGTTTACCTAAGTACAACAGAAATCTCAATAAATAGAAACATTAAATCTGGGCGAAAAAAAAATTTTAAGGCGAAATTCAGTGAAAGATAAAAAATGCTTGAAATAATGAGCCTTAGTTATAGAGTCTGCTTGCGCTGTCAATGGTAGCTTGGTATCCCCTTTCAAATATGACCAGTCATATACTTGAAACATCCACAGTGACTTCTTTTCCAAATACTTCAGGTAACAGCAAAGCCTTTTTATTCTTTTATTTATTTATTTATTTTTACTGAGCTTCAATTCAAACATCAGCTTGAAGCTTCATTATTTCACCATAATACCGTTACTTGAAGAGAGACTCAGCATGGACCATACTGCTGATTGGGTCTCAGAGACTGTCTTTTTACCACACGTCTCAAAACCCGGCCATTAAACGAGGAGAGGTTCTGACAGTCTTGAAACGTTTGCCTCTGACAGATGTGAGCGCGGAATCTAATTTGTCACTCACATCAGCGCTGGGTAACGAGATGCGGCCGGCAGACCATCACCACGGTGACCCCTCTGTGCGAGTGGGTCGTAGACATGGCGTATTAGTACAAGGCTGTTTCTTTGATTGACTGGCACTTTTGAAGAGCTCTTCAGACACTTAGAGGGGCCTTGACTCAGAACGAGGGAACTACCGTGTCAGGCAAACAACACTGTCACCATGGACACCATGGTGGCAGCCTGCTCTCTCCCAGAGCACCAACATTGACTTGCAAGTCAGCACATGTGTGTAAAATTATACCTTAATGCAACACTTTACACCATCATAAATGAATATAGATTTTTTTCCCTCTTCCTATATGATTTAATAAACAGGAGTAATTATATCAGAGGATCATCTGAGAAATGCAGATTATGACATTGCACTGTGATATGATACTGAACATAACACTTCTGATTGGGACTTTTTTTCCCAAAGCCAGAAGACATGTTGGAACTCGGGCGGGCTTCACTGACGATCTAGGTCCTTGGCTTCCTTTCTGAAGCTAGATTTCCTTATGCTGCCCAAACATTTCCCCATCTCATCTTGTTGTTTTCATAACAGTGCTCATATATGGTTGCCTGTGCGTTCATGCTTTCGACAGAAGGCTACACAAGATAGATAGCATATGCTTGGTTACTGAAAAAAGGAGGTCTACCACAAGAGAAAAAAAAAAAAAAAAACATTCTATTCACTTAAGTTCACTTCTTAAATATCAAATTCATGATTGGCATAGCGTATCGAAATGAATATGCCATGATGCCCTTTTCAGTAAATCCTCCTTCCCCTCTCCTCCCCCACCCCATCATCTAGATTGAAAATTGCTCCCAAATCCCTGGTCAGCCTGGCTGGTACTGCCTTTGATTAACCGATAATGCAGCGGGATGACCACACTCCAGTACCAGCGCCTCAGAATCTGTGGGATAAAAATCTTCAGTCCAGAGCATTGCCATTTGTACAGTGTCCCCCAGAATTATTGGCACCTTGTTAAAGATCATTGAAAAGGCTTATTGACGAATAGCTTCATCATTTATTAATCTTAATGTGATATTAAAATTATTTATTTGAGGTAACTTTAGGCACGGAGTAAAGCAGCCATTCGTGGAAAAAATGATTTTTTCAAACAAAATCACATATGTCACAATTATTGGCACCCCACGAAATTTGAAGGAAATGTACATGAAGTGTGATCCTACGCATATTTAACTCATTTTAAATTGGCCAAAGTGTTTAGGAAATTTTAAGTAGTCAATGATTTCCTGTTTCACTGGGCACAAATCCTTCAGTCATCCATCACCCTGGGAAAGATTCAGGGAGTGAATACAACAAAATAGCTGCTCGAATTAAAATGCCCATATCAACAGTGAGGGCAATCATTAAGGAGTTCAATAAACTCAAAGCTATCATGAACTTGCCTGGAAGAGGGACACAAGGCTATTTTGTCAGCAGCCACAGTGAGGAGGATGGTCAGAGAAGTGAAAAAAAATCTCCAAAGACCACAGTTTCAGGATTACAGTGTTTGGTAGCATCTTGGGATCATCATGTCTCCAAATCCACCATAAGACGTCACCTCCATGCCAACAAACTGTCCGGAAGGTATGCCAGAAAGAAACCTCTCCTTCATTTTCATCACAAGCAAAAGCACTTGGAGTTTGCCAGACGCCACCGGAACTTTAACTGGGACAGGGTGATGTGGTCAGATGAAACAAAAATTGAGCTCTATGACTTAAAATGCTCAAGGCAGGTTTAGCGTAGAATGAAAGGTGGCTACAGAGAAAGGCACCTAATACCAAGCGTTTCATATGGTGGAGGATCTGTGATGCTGTGGGGCTGTTTCTCTTCCAAAGGCCCTGGCAGTATTGATTGCATACATGCCATTATGGATAACTGGAAGTACCAGGAGATTTTAAATCAAAATCTGGCAGCCTCTGCCAAGAAGCCACAACTTGGTCGTGGTTGGATCCTCCTGCAGGACAATGATCCAAAGCACACATCAAAATCCACTCTAATGATTAAGTGAACATGAAATCAAGCTTTTTCCATGGCCATCCCAGTCTCCTGACCTAAATCCAATTGAAAACCTGTGGGCTGAGCTCAAGGAGAGAATGCACAAGAGAGGACCCAGGACTCTGCAAGATCTGGAGAGATTCTGCATTGAGGAATGGTTGAAAATCCCTTCTTCTGTGCTCCCAAATCTCATAAGACATTACAAGTGAAGACTCAGTGCTGTTCTGTTGGCAAAATGGGGTTGCACAAAATACCAAATGCGGGGGTGCCAATAATTACGACACACATTTTTCAGAAAAATATATGTTTTTTGCAATCACCTTTGAGCGAACATTTCATAAACAGTAAGGGGAATTTTCATCAGGCTTTTTCACTCATATTAAATAAGGGTTCCAATAATTCTGGAGGGCACTGTATATGACTGTAATCTGGGTCCTGATTCTGTGAGGTGTACTCTCTAGTCTTTGAATATTTATGCTCCTGTTTGCAGGCACTGGTGTGGAATCTTATCCTGCTCAGCCATTGGATGTTCACCAGCTGCTTTTGTGTATTATCTCATGACTACCAAATGAAACAAGACACTGAATAACACAATATTTGCTTTATAATCTTCCTCCCATCTTTTATTTTTATTTGTGTCTAGGTTTTCTGAAATCCTGTTGTTTGCAAATTTGTATGCATTGAACCTATGAAATTAAATATTGATATATGCTTAGTGTCCTCTGGAGATTGGTGGCTCTTAAGTAACCTCTTTTTTCTTATTTCAGACCGGTCTTACCCATGAAACAGATACAGAATCAGACTGATGTGGGCATGTACTTGTGTACAGGGCTACCTGTCGTGCATGCTTCTTTAAGTCAAGCACAATAGCAAAATACTTTTTGCTATTGTGCATGTGTGCATATGCATGCCTGTGTCTGTGTGTGTGTGAGAAAGTGTGTGTGCCAGAGTGAGTGTGTGTGTGTGTGTGTGTGTGTGTGTGTGTGTATGTGCATCTGTTTGTGGCATGGTGGTTGAAGGGCATGAACTGTAAGAGACCCTGGTTTGTCTATTCAGACAGCTTATAATGCTAATCCAAAAAGCACACGGCTTGTATCTGCACAGACATGGATCAAACAAGCTCTGATCTCCCAATAGTTTAAACAGACCCAAGGCCTACTGACAAAGGCTTAGTTGTATATGCATGAGTGCCTCTGTGTGTTATTTAGTTTTTGTGTTGTGCCAAAGCACTGAAACAAGCATGCATTACCAGATATGCAAAAATTCAGTAGAGCAAAGTTTCTATTATTCTGGTACCTTTGCATGAAATAATGTATCTTTATTACAGCCTATGACCATGATGCCGGAGGCCCAAGTCCAGAAGCTGTGGAACTAAAGAAGTGAAATTAATATTCAGCCCATGTAAACGCAAGGCCTTCTAATGCATAAAAGCAATGATGCTGTCATACCAAAAGAATCCTATCCATTCAGTGGTAAAAACCAAATTTAATAAATCAACAAAACCCCTCCTAAGCATGAATACAGTGATCCAAGATCCCAAAGCCAGAAGAGAGAGGAATGACAAAACGCTTCCTGTAGACCCTGCCTCACCGCTGGAGTAAATGGAGCTGTGATACATGGCAATAATGGAGGCTTGCTAACTTGGGAATAAATCACTTTTACCAAATGGTTGGGGATTCATTATTTTAAGTGGTTTCTTTTTACTTTTTCATTTTTCCCCCCATGCCACCCACCCCCCTCCACCATCCAATCACCCTTCCCAAAAGTGTTCTCAGATAACAGAACTCTATTGATCGAGCGAGTTGAAGCTTGGCGGTTTATTGATGAAATACACTTCCCCTTATGCCATGCAGGACTCTTTTCTTTAGAATTCCGCCAGGGGTTCGTCTGGCGTATCCGATGTCGGGCATGTTCGTCGTGGCAGTATCAAAGAGACAACTTAAAATCCTGCGGCGTTTGTAAAACCCTTCTGTCTACCTGAATGCTTTGTAGGTGCTGGCATGTCCTGTCAAAGCCTTGTCACAAGTCTGGGAAGGGGGGGGGGGGGTGTACCTCTGATGATTTTTAAACATCACCTCGTCTCAATGTACGGCCCCTGCAGCACTGACATCAGCTCGGCGAGTCCCCGCCTTGACCCCTCCCGACCCCTGGCGCCGGACGGTTTGTACATTAGCGCAGATCAATCGTCCTCTTCTCTTTTTTTCAGCGTGGCACGTCACTTTGTATGATCCTCAGTCACTCCCCGCTGCGCGACAGCCAGTGCAGGAGATGCATATTAAGCGCTCTGAGTGTCCAGACCTGCTAAGCCCTCTGTTTGCTCAGGTTAAGTGAGGACTTGTTTTGTGTTTTAAGCCTTTGTGTTAGAAACACACCTCTTCAAGGTCTCTCTGTTGATACAGACACCGCTGATGGCTCATCTGTGTTGAATGAAAGGCCATTCTATTCCAGACACTGCAAAAGGTCAGTTTTAAGGGCTACTTGGAATTGACAAGGCATGCTAAAAATGCAAACCATTTCTAAAGTATTACTGTGGTTTTATTTATTTCTTTTTTTTCAGTGTGCACAATGACCTGAAAATATTAAACCACAGAAGTATACTAGTATTGGACTCTTTTGGATATCATACTTGGCTATTTCCAATATGTGGATGTCTCTGACAAAAATAAAATAACCCAGTGAATTTTGAAGGGTGGACTTGATATATGAATGGTGTTCCCACACCAGAATTAAGACACTGTGTGACATTGATGAATTGTACATAATGAGACTGTACAGGATATCTCCCAGAACCTTCCCAATATAATTCCACAAATACATCACCAAGAAATTGGTGGATCTTTCTGACTGTAATGTTTAGCTGAGACTGGACTGGGAAAGGGCTTGAGAAGCAGCGATCACTCGGACTTCTAGGAAGGAGTAGGTCTCCTTAAAACCCATGGCCTGCTCAAACATGACTCTGTCCAAGCTGGACCGTGTGCACACGTGCAACAGCGAGGAACTGAAAACGCATATGGGGAAGCTACACATGAGAGAGGCAGAAGCTGAGAGCTGACCATACAGAAATATGAGCGCTGGCTTTGATTTGCTCACATTTCTGCTTCTGCACTATCGCCTCTCTGGTGAAATCAGACCTACTTGCAATGAGGGATTTCCAAACAGCATAAAACGAACACAGTCGATATGGAGATCGGATTTCTGCATGCGTGCACACTCGATATCTCCCCTTTCCGCCTCACCAGCTGTGTGCTTTCCTGGACCACGGTGAGATGTAATCTGACAGCGCAGTAGCTTTGGTCAGCGTGCATGTCTCATTGAGAGGGAATTCATATCATCTGCAGAAGCACACTGTCCCCTATCCCTCCTCCCTTACCCCGTCATTGAAGTATTTCCACTAGTAAAGGTTAATGTAGGCAGGGAACCACACAGGGCTGGTCTGGCACTCACACACACACACACGCACACACACACACACACACACACACACACACACACACACACACACACACACACACACACACACACACACACACACACAAGCTTATTCAGCCACACATACACACACACATACACGCTGAGGCAATTGTCGAATCTCTCCTCCCCTTTCTTCGGGTCATTGATCAATCTGTAAAAAAATTCATAGAATTGGCTTTCTCATTGTAGCGCCATTCAAATTGGAGCCGCGGTGTGAGCAGCTTTGATATTCTGCCGTTTGGGCTGAAATTGAAATTAGCTGCCTTGCCAGATCAGCCAGCTGAGTGTCGAGAAGAGGGGAGTGGGGTTGGGGGTTGGGGGAGAAAGAGAGAAAACAAATAATACACAACAGCATGGCTGTCTAATGCAGTGGAGATGTGGTGCAGAATTCACTCTTTAGATCAGACAACCTTGTAAAACAAAAAAAACAGGGACACCAGGGCGCCCGCTGCCACACTTCAGGAATTGCAATCAGCGCAGGCTCCAGCCTCCGCCCACCCCTCTCCCCCTCCCCCACGCGGTCCTCCCCAGCAGAACGCCTAGCTCCCGGCCCTGCAATACCCAGCTAACGCCCACCTGCAGAGCCAGTCCAGGTCCTGTCCCCATTATCCATGCTGTCCTGAGCTCCCCCACCTGCCCGGTGTCCGTAATAAGCCTGGGTTTTGGGGGATTGCTCAATGCGACAGAGGTAAGGCCCCACCCCACCCCCCTTCCCCTGCCCGAGGTGGCATTCCCATTTACGTCATCTTGACCTCCCGGTGTCTGTCTCGCTTGACCCAGTAAACGGAGGAGCGTGGCGCGGACCATCACTGCCGTAAGGAAGACCTCAGACTCAGGGTGCAGGTCCACGTATGGCAGGGGGAAGCAGGGAGTGAATCTATTCCCCTGGATCACGACCCTGGCTGACAGGATGGGAATGAATGTTATTTATAAAACACAGACAAGCAGAGCAGCAGTATTTATATGTCAACCATATAGGCTGGCTAACCAAACAATTGATCATCATTACAGACATACACACAGAAAGTGCAACCATACTACACAGTACTTGCTTCTCTCTTTCCCTTTGTCCTCTATCTCTCACAGATGCATATACACTCACACACGTACACCTAACATAAGGATTGATCTGACTAATCTCTTTATACTCAATTAGAAAGAGAGCTCATTCTGGGGTATTCTTAACATGTTTAATGTTTTCATTGTGTATAATCTGGTCTCAGGCTCCTCAGAACTCATAACTGCTATCACAATGGCTAAAGAAGTTAGGCTCCAGTTGTCTTCCCATGTACATGGCACCTGTTCGGTCCTGACAGTATTCAGTGGCCTGAACAAAGCCACAAGACCGGCATAAACTATCAGACAGCTCCTTCCACTTCTGTCAGTCCTGTTTAATGGATCTGCAGGTGAGTTTGTAGGAGAGCATGCTGGCTGCAGCAGGGGATTGAAGTGCACACATCAGAGGAGACAGGCCTCACTGAGCATGCCCTGGAGAAGACTGTGTGACAGCGACAGACCATAAATCAACACGTTTAAAAAAACTGTCACTTTACTTCTCAAATTAGTCTTCTTACATGCTGTTACGTATTGTATCACCCTAATAAGCGATGTTCTGGTGACTTGAAATCAGCAAAAAAAAAAAAAAAAAATGCATGGAGACATCCCTTATGAGAAACCCAATAAGCTGAATCTTATTGGAAGCACAGGTTTAGATGAGCGCTCCCAGGCATGGCAAATGAAAGGAATCCCCCTCATGGGCTTCATTGTGGGGCAACAGGCCATTACTGCGGCCCTGCCTTTGGGTATGGGGATGTTAGCAGCCCCAGACACTGCCTGTAGCCCACATTAATCCTGTCACTGCGCCGTCACCCATGGCTGGAGGCTCTGCTTGCTGATCCAGTGACTGCCAGGGTAGGGGGGTGAGGGGGTGGCGCGCTGTCTGAAGCATGGTACAAAACCACTGCCCCTTCCTGACTACAGGGTATGGTTGGTAGGAGAGAACAGACAGGGAAAATATAAAGATTAAGCTGTAGAAATGTGCAATAACATGCAGAAATTTCTTTTGATTATTTGTCAAGGGTGGCAACCAGTGGTGTAGTGCCTGGAAACTGTTAGCAGGAACCCAAAAAGTTTAGATGGACATACTTAATTTTTTTGAGTAAACTCTCGACTGTAAGACTCCTGCCAGCTCTAAATGATGAAAAGTGTAAGATGTTTACCCCAGCAAAGCTGCCAACCTGTAATTTCTTTTATGAGATTTAGATTACAATGCATTACAAACTACAGGTGTGAGAGTATGGGAAATGAGTGAACTTTTATGAGATTTTTCAAAGCTCAGTGTGTTAAATTTGGCAGTCGTATAGTAAAACAAAAAAAACAAAAACAAACAAACAAAAAAAGCCATTAAGGTTTTTTATTCCCCCTAAATTTTACATGGCTGACTCAGTCCCTGCCTTTTGCAGTTCCCAGGGGAGGCATCGTAATGAAGTCTGACTGAGGATCAGACAGACACCGCAGAAAAGAGAGCCCTGCTGTCTTTCCCCGCTTCATCTCTCTTCCTGTGTCACGTTCGTCAGGCTCTGCCTGTGGTGCACAGCGCTGAGTCATAGGCCCAATCCTCCACAGGCTGCGCATCATACAAATCTGCCCTCCAGAAACATGCTCCCCTCCTGGTTCCGTACCATAAGGGATCAAGACAGGAAAAGAAAAAAGGAAGCTAATTCAATTTGCCAACAGGCTAAAATCTATGTTCCATTTATCTTTAACTGATTATTATTTCAAGCAACATACAGATTTAGATCCTTTATCTCAGGAAATGCTTATTCCAAAATATCTCTGGTAAGTCATCCATTTTTTCACTCTCCTTCACTTTTTATCCATCTGTCAACCAAACATAATATGTTTGATACTTAATTTTAATTATTGTATTTGATTTTGCACCTTTCATACAATGGCATACATTGAATATCACAATTTCATATATATATAAATATGGGAACAATTACAAATGTTTTAAAACTCAATAAAACAACAATGAAAGCCAAAGTAAAACAGTAAGATTTATGCTGAAAAGAGCAAGACAACATGAGGATGGTGAAGCAGAATCTAACTTTATCACTTTTTGTGGAGGTAGAGCAAGATGACATTCTCAACCAATTTTCCCATCATTCACACACTGTTTAAAGCCATTTATATTTAAATTGGACAGCACCAAACAACAGGAAACAACAGCTGCTTGGAACTTCAATGGATATTTTTTATTTTGTTTCATTTCGAATTCTTTTGTGATTTAAGAACCTTAAGAGGAGGAACATGTGTTCCTGCCACTGACTGTACAAAAGATAGGAGCATAGCATGAGAATACAGGGACTGGTAATGAATCACCGAACAAGACCAAAGACGTGTTTGCTCTGCCTTCAGAAAAGGGCTGTTGCAAATAAAACCACTGTTGTCAAATCAAAATTAAAATGTAACCGCAAGAATATAAGGTTTATGATGGCCAGTATTACCAATTTAGATAGAGGACAGAACAATCAATATATTGTTGAATTTATACACTGCATGTGATAGCCATTGAAGAAACCTGACAAACACTGGACAACACTTTATAAGTAAATGGAATTACAATGAGAACTGTACCTTCTGCCCTGTTGTGTTGACTAAATGCTCATTCTCTACACAAAATACAGAGCCCTAAAGCATTCATAAATCACAGCTCAATGTCGTTATTACAACTCTATAATAGTTTTATTAATCTTTAATAAGCATGTCATGCCAATCGTGTTAATTAAGGACTATAGAGTTTTATATTAAGACACCAAGTCAGTTGTGTGACATGAGGAACACCTGTGGAGCTGTTATAAAAGACATCGGTTATAGGAGGGTGCATTACCTTATTGTGTGGTGTGGGTTTAATTTAACTATGAAAAATTATCTTTCGCTTACCTGTGCACTCAAACAATAGCACAATAACAAAACCACCTTCATGACTTCAAATTCCAGTTTCTCAGGTGAAGTACAAGTAGATAATTAGAGGTTTGGTCTGGAGTGCTTCTCTCTGTTGGAAACTGATATACTTGTCTGGGAGACGCAAAATCACTAAACATTTTTGGCACTTCAGATCAGCCTCTTTAGGTGGTGATGTCAAGACAAACTGCTGGTGATATGCAGGTTGGTTTCTTATTTATATGCACCCGCTGGCAGTTGCAATACATTAAAAATAACAAACAGCACTTGACCAAAACCTGGAATTTGCACAGCATAATGTTTGAACATTTCTTACACAGACCTTAACATAGGCATTTCAGATGTGACTTTTTAAAAATTTTGGTTATAAGTATAAACAATTGAAGAACAGGCAGATTGTTAATTGTTATTGTCATTGTGTCTGTTAGTTGTTAGTTAGTTGTTTGCCTGCATGTGAAATAAAATAGTAACAAGCCATAATACAATAATGAAAGGCAAGCTTTAATACTCAACATTCCTAAATCAATGCAGATTGTGCAGTCATCCTCTCTGACAAGCAGGCTGAATTTTAAACAAACATTCTTTTTGTTTCTCTCTTTTCTCTATTTTCATACCACCATTTCTGTTTAACTCAGCTAGTCATTCGTATTTGAATTATCACACTGCAGATTATCATTGTCATGCTGATTCACACCACAGCAGGCTGCAGCTCCAGCTACCAATACTAATTAAAGAACAAGAGAGATGCAGCCGTTAATTAATTACAAAATATTTTCTTCGGATATTAAGTTCAAGAGGGATTTCGCAAAAAAAAAAAAAAAACCCTTTTCTCATGATTAAAAAAACCCCAGAGTTGACCTAAGCTTAAAGATTTTGACCCATATCCATGAAACCCACAGGTTCCAAGCCAATGTGAACATCAGTGTTGTAAACCAATGAAAAGGAAGACATTTCATGCATTAGTATTGTGTGTATTTCCATAATCCAATGACACAGCTTGTTTCTGAGTCCAACACCAGGCATTCACCAGGAGATTTGGAATGTGTAACACAAAAACAGTGCCGTTGAAAAGGATTCTGGGAGTTACATCGCACATCCTGCCATGGATGGTAGATGGAATCACCTACAGCCAGAATGTGTGCAGCTTTGCTTCATTACGCTGGCTAAAACAGATCATGTGGTCATAGCGATCGTGACTTTTTAAGTTTTATTGGAAAAACTTGCCCTTGCCCTTTTGCGAATATTTTGCTTTAATTGCTTTGATTTGCCTTAGAGTGAGATTCAGTACGCAACAACCTGAAACTGCTCGTGTTTGTTTTTGGCCTTATCCTATTCAATGTTCGTAAGAGCACATCAACAGCACCACCAAATAGAATGTTTTATGAAAATAAGAAATGCTATAGACACTCCCCTTATTATTATGCTGCTCAAACCACATTCATGCTGACACCATTAACATGGACCATGACACTACCAAAGCTAATGATGGCAAGAAATATTCCATAAAATCAGTGATTCCACTACCATCCAGGTGCACTTTTACTGTCGCTCTGACCAAAATAGAGCACAAGGAGTACTTTTGACACACTGGAAAATTTACACCGGAAAAATTTATGTTCACACAACAGCTCTTACATGTTAATCAATTCTAAGTGTTATCAGATATCATTTGAGATCGTACACTTTGTGTAAATTGTGACCAAATAGTCTGTAGTACCTGCGCCACATTCCTGACTTTTAAAAGAACACTAGACTGCTGGTACTGTATGAGATCTTTACAATGGGGTGGGTGAGCACAACACACACAGATTAAATCAGATCAAATCTGACACTCTAGTAGTCACATAACAGTTACATCTGGGTCATTGGTGTAGGAGGGAAGGGACACTGCTGTGAAAGGCTCTGTTTTCACTGTGTACTTCCATGCTCTGTTTCTGCTCCCTGGGGAGGGGGTGGGGGGGTGCATCCACTGTCTGATTGTACCCTTGTGATGCTGCTAGATGCACCTCAGCCAAACCTTTCAGCCTGCTCCAGAACCATTGCTAAAACAGCTAACAGTGAAAAGAGATCACAAATTGCATGAAGATTTATCCAGCTACAACCTGACACATTTTCAACCAATACAGCCTTTTTTTTTTTTTTTTGTGAAACCGATATCAGTGAAGGACTCCAAACACTTACCTCTAGCCAAATAACACAATTGCTTTGTGCTTTTGCCAGTCTGTCTGTGTTCATGAGCTTTCCAGTCATTCACCACAGACAGAAGAATCAAACATAATCAACATCTTCCATTTGGTGTGGCGCACAGCACAAAAATATAATATTTGTATTACATAATTAATATAAACTGCTTCCACAGAATAAAGCTTTGACAACTACTACAAATAATAATACAAATCATCTAACTGTGATATTGCATGTACAGAGAGGAAAATCGTACACAACAGAACAGCAAGGACACACAGCAGTAACATTTAATGACAACAAACACAAGTATCTTGTTTTCTAAAGTTCTCTGACCAGAATCTTCAAGAAAGTGCATCTAAATAGAACAGAAGTGTGTTTGTGTACTCTGCCGGTCATATGTGCTACACCTGGCAGACTTCCCACCTAATTAATTTCACACAAGGAGAGGTTATCATCCGAATGTCACATTCTGTATGAAGCTCCTAATGCTGCTTTACACAATCTCGTGCTCTGCATCTCGTTATATCGCTGTTATCACACAGCTGATAATCTTATCATAAACTTTATAATCCACTGCATTTATGAGGTACTGGAGAATTGTGTTTTTTTTTTTTTTCGTTGAGGGACAGGGCGCGCTTGAATGAACTGATAAAAACTTTGGACATGTTTGTTTTGAATGAGACTAAAATAATATATATTTTTTAAAATAATATTATACAGAGAGATAGGAAGAGGAGTGAGTGATGAGAAAATAGGCTGAAGAGCGGTAAAAGAGTGAAGGTGGATAGATGGATGAAAGAGGTGAAAGTGTGTGTAAACATGAGGGGAGCGGCAGAAGGATGAAAGTACACACACAGCATGGAGGCTTGGGCTTTGGCCTTGTACATGGAGTGTCTATGTGTGTGCTTTGCATGTGTATGAGCCTAAGCTTTCTTGTGTGAGCTAGCCCGCTGTGCTGGAGAAAGACAAAGCCGTGGATGCTGAGTTCAGATCAGCTGCATTGTTGCTAGACTGCAGATCTGAATGTGTAGCTTGGATAGTGTTTCTGCAGACACCTTACACATAGTTCTTGAAATCTGTCTGTCCTAAATGCAGTGTCAGGTACATGGCAAAAACCTGTAACCCAGCTAAGGAAGTGAACATATGTGAGTGAAAGAGACATGTTTGAGGTAGATGGGGGCAGGTACAGTGGGTGGCGTGACCAACCTGTGAGAGTCGGCCTTGCCATTATCCCTAGCTCACCTGAACTTCCACAGAGTTGTACCTCTGTCAGAGACTGGGTATCAGCAGTGGACGGCCAGGGCTCAGAGTAAGAATGGTGTATGATGAAACAGAAAGACTGTCTACATCTGCACTCAAAAGGAGCCAGCACACAGCCCCAGTCACATAGGGAGCTGTCATATACACTAGCTGTGTTTCCAACCAAGTGCTTTTTATGCAAATTAAGTCTTTAAAAAAGTCATCAATTAAAAATCCTTCCACACTTTCAGCTATTAGAATCCCCCTGATTTCACCTGTCAGTCGATAATTCAATCAGTTTAAAAAAAAAAAAACTGTACCCTCTTTATAAAGGAATCCTTTGCAATATAGCACATAAACGAGAAATGAAAGATTTGCTGATGTAACTGATTAAAAATCCTGAGATGTGGCTGTGGAGCATTTATTCTTCATGGCATGCAAAGTGGTGTCCTGCATAATGTGGCTTAAGAGGGTAAGTCTTCCCTCTGTAGACATTAGAAGTGTCTAATTAAGATGAATTAACAGTTTGCAACTGCAACAAGCGGCTTCTTTCTTTCAGTGATTTTCCGTCCCCTTGTTGCTGTACTGATTGTGTGATATTAATCACTAATGTTTTGATACAGGCAATACAGGACACTTAAAGTCAAAAGAGGTGTATACTTCCTGTTGTTCTTTTCCTGTCTGCGCTGGTCTTATCACCACAGTAACATAAGGCCCCTAGCCAACCCATGGGGAGGTAGTGTACTTCCTGTCAGAATGTGAGTGCTGTGATACACAGCATGGACCATTTTCATGCATGGCCAATGTAGTGGAACAATGAGCTGCAACAAGCTCTGGAAAGACACATATCTCAACATGGCCAGGCAGAGATAACATGGCAGACCTTGGATTCCTGTGTGGTTGACTGCCTCATGAAGCATATCCTGAAACTGTGCTTTGATGTTGTTTCATCTTTTAATTGTTTTTTTTATTAATATACACTTAAAAGCATTCAATGTCAATAATAATAATAATAATATTAATAATAATAATAATAATAATAGAGCATTTTCATTTTAACATTGCTGTTCATTTAAGATTGCTGGAAACATTTTAAAGCCATTTTAATGTTTAAACTCCATTAATTTACATGGAAATAGATTTTATTTTCAACAGGAGACAGGTTTGGCTTATCACCACTATTTGCTTTGCTTAAATATTCATTGTCCAATATTCATCTTCCACAAATGTTTTTGCTTCAAATTGACTAGATATTCACAAATTCAGACTATACATTGAAAAAAAAACACAAAATGTGACTTCTTCAAAATGAATCATTTGCCATCCCTACTAACATTGTAAACTGAATATAAAACACTCAAAAACTGTAACACAAATATACCGTATATTTCGGACACAATGTGGTATTAAGAGGATAAATCATTGTTCATTACAGTTTAAAAAAGGACTGCTCTTTGTACTACAGGAGGTGCAATTAAGGTTGTCATGGAAAGTGGCAAACACAGGGGTACTGCAGGACCAGTTTTGGGAGCCACTGCCATGCAGTACTTAGTGACCACAGGGAGTCAGGACCTGTGTTTAAATTTCAACTGAAAGAGAATGCAGTGTCCCTGTGACTAGGGCATTGGGCTTTTATTTACTCTAGAGGGAATACCAGCCTCTCTCGGGCCACCGAAATATTCTCAACAGGAACTCAGCTTTCCCAGTACGTCTCCCAGTCCTGCCCATATTATGCCTGTCCATGCTTAGCTCCGGCCATTCAGCTGGAGCTAAGCATGGAGTTTTGGGTACATCATTGTACGGCCGACTCAAGCATTGAGTTTGGGTACATCACTGTATGGCCGACTCAAGCATTGAGTTTGGGTACATCACTGTACGGCCGATGAGAGATCGAAGCGAGGGTTGGGATCTCAGTTCAGTGTTCTGGATGCTGTGGGTCAGAGCACAAAGCCAAGGGGACCTGCCACACTGTTAACAGTTCACTGGAAAAAGGCTGAAATTGAAATACTCTGCTGGTAGGCTTCACATTTCCATGTATGAATGGAGGAGGTTGGAGTACAATTACATTCTTTGAAGAGGTTTAATGAATGCATTCAATTGTACATTGTACACTACACTGTTCACATCAGTAGTATTATTATGGGCTTATTAACTAGGCAGGCAGTCATTAGTCACAGCACATAAACTTTATAGTTGTTGAAGCCTTCTTTTGTTTTCGGCTATAATGTGAAAAGCTCAAGGGGTTGTAAACAAACAAACACACACACACACACACACACACACACACACACACACATACACACACACACACACACACACACACACACACACACACACACACACACACACACACACACACACACACACACACACACAGATATATGCAAATTCTCACACATACATGCTCGCACATTCATGCCCTAGCAATGCGCACACACAAATGCATTATATGAGCATACGCACAGAGTGTGTATCTTTAACTGTCCCTCAGCTCTTATTGTAGAGAGATTAGTTTGGTATGCACACATTCCTCTGTACAGCAATTTAAAAATGGCTGAGCTACCTTATGCTGCCCAGAAATAAATTATCATGTGTGATATCCAGAGGTATCAAATTATATTATATGTTAGAAAGTATAATCAGAAAGTTACAACTGGACTTAATGTTTGTTAAGTTATGGTTCATACCAATGAAAATACAAAACATGCCATAGAAATAGTCCATAGTTTTTACCATATCAAATAATTGCAAGTCAAGACACCCCTTGATATTGGCTGTTTTCACCCAGTGTACTCGGCTACTATATCCAGGTTTACTGTTCGGCAGAGACAGACTTTGCTCCTGACATGGTTTTAGCAGGATAAATAAAAATAGCTCCATTTCCAATGCACAGACAGGTATGGGTACTGTGACAGGGGGCTGGGGCGGGGGATAAAAATACTGAAGGGTTAGGAGAATGCACTTGTTCCACGTCGTTCTGTGACGACAGACCTCCTACAGGGGCCAACTGATGCCCTCATGGGGTACAGAACGCTGCACTCAAACAGTCAGCTCACATTAGCCCCGGTCCCCGTCACAGCCCACACAGAATAGGTCACCATGTATGGGAAAGACCACAGCACTCTCCTCCTTACGGGTTACTACATGACTAGCCCTTCGCATGTGTGTGTACCTGTGTGTGTGAGCATGTGTGTGCGTGAGTGTGTGCCTGCACATGTATGTGTGTGTGTGTGTATGTGAATGCATATGAACGTGAGTGTGGGAGCATGAACATTCATGTGTGTGTACATTTACACACAGTGTATGTGCATGCATGCATGTGTTTGTGTGGAGATACATTATTACATTAGCCATGCACTGTCCCCACACCTGGCCCACGCAGTTCCACTGGATCCTCTCATTAACATCAGGGAGTCACTGACCTGTGAATGTCTTATGCAAGCACCAATGCAGCTACACTTACAGTAGCATCACAATTCCCCACTTTCTATTTATGGCCCCTCCTGTCTCAGGCCTCTCGTTCGGGTATCTTACGGAGAGGAAATTGCTCACTGGACTCATGAACCCAAGGCAGATTGAGACATGGGAAACAGGACACTGAATGGAGCCTTGGTGCAGTATTTCAGCTGCTGCAACTTGAGAATGCTTTTCAGACACACGTACAGGAAGCATGACACAATGATCAATGCCGACGATTGATGGCAGAAATGCTAGAATTTCTTCCCCCTCCCCACCCATTTGAATTACACCCCAAGGTCTCTGTTTCATGATTATTATTAGGTAGAGCATGAAATTCTCATGAATACATAATTCACAGCAGGAATTGCCAGTGGCCAGTGCAGATGTTGACAGGACCATGGGAGGTACACAGTGACATTCTGAAGTAAGAGCAAATGCAAGTTTCTCCATGAGATCAATACCACCTGAATGCGTTTTCTCCTACTGCTCCCACAACCAGCTCCACACTGACCACTGTAGCCAAACCCTCTCACTGCCAAACCTTCTGACCATATCCACTGACACAAACCAATAATGCTAAATGCTGCCAACTCCATGTGCAAAATGTTTGTTAACCACAGTAATTATCTGAGATTTCTCCTCTAACCAAACCATCACATCGCTACACTTTTAAATAATAATAATAAAAAAATATCTTTGCTGAAAACTTATGACTTTTTTTCCCAAAATATCTGAAAAGAAGAGCAGGGAGAATGAGACATCTTGACTCTCTTGCTCATGGGAACCACAGAGCGGATCTGACAGGCGCAAAACACCATCACTGGAAACAGTGCAGTACCCCCTACTCTTTACCCACCCGTCCATTGGAAATGCACGGAAGGATGTTGCCCTATCATGGGAGCACCGCAGTGTGAAAGCAGATAAATTCATCAGGAGCGCTGGCATCCCAATGTTGCTCAGGGAGATGAGCTCCACAGACATGCTCAGGGGGAGCTGGAATGCAACGATGGGAGAAAGAGTGTCACAACAGAAGAGATGTGCATGACGGCTGTGTGCTACCAGCTAATCACTGAGCCAATCACTGCATTTTGTGGTGGAGAAAAAAAAAAAAACTTTTGTGCAGTCAAAACAAGTCAGTGATTGACAGCTAATTTCAGCTCCACTCATTTATGGTGCCATGATACCATATTCTACAATCAGCATTAAGGAGACTGTTCTGACAGAATGTGGAGAGTGCCCACAACAACCACAGCCTAACACATGGGCCTGGGTGAGAATATAGCCTGCTTACTGTGACCTTTTCATTTCAGGATAAATGTCCATTCATCATATTTACATGTTTATTAGTCACGGACATGTGATCATGGTCATTAAACAGCATTCAAATGAGGTAACAGCCAATAATTGCACTGCTTGTGAGTTGGAATGCAATTAGTCTTTTGGAAGACTCTAAGGTGACTTACTTTTAGACACATTACATGAAAAAAGTATTTATGAAGATAGTTAAAAGAAGCACCTGTAAATGGGCAAGCCTTATTTAAACGGATACTTTTGCTAATCACGCTATCCCATCAAAAAAATAGCTCAGGACAGTAAGCTGTTTAAAGATACATTTTTAACTTCCACTGCATCACGCTGAGGAAGATTTGCAGGGCACTGTTGATTTTAATGCTTTGAAGCAGAACTGTCAACAGAAAACCTGAAACATTTCTTTACGTGTTCATTTCTTTTTCCATCCACATGTAGTCTAATCCCTCAGCAGATTGTTGCAGTGAATTGCAATGTCCATCATACCTCACCTACACCATGAAGGACACGTCATTGTAAGGTCATCAGAACAGTTGTGAATGGTGCTGTGAGATGTTACCACACATGCTGTGTATTTAGCATTGTGCCTCCCTGTAAATACTGTAAGATGTCTGTCATGAAAGCAACTACTCTGGGACTTTCCATGCACAGATTCTGCCAAAGCTTCTCATTCTCACAAGAACGCTACCATGTGCTATTGTGAGGAGACACCTGGCGACCCACTTTCTCAAAGTTTCCATCTGGCCATTGCTGGGGAGTATAACATCAGAAAGAGTCATTTTTATATGCTTAATGACCTTGAGCTTGGGGCAGCATATGCATGGAGATCGAAACTGAAGTTTTTAAATGCACAGTAAAATAACTGCTACACTACCATCCACATTTGCGTAAGGGCCTCAATTGTAAGTGCAATGCAGTTTTAGCTTCAGCACAATAATTGTGAACTATTGCTTCCTGTGCAAGTGCCTTTTAAGTAGTCATCAAGAAACCTTATGGAAGTGATTACATTACAGGTGTCTCTGTCCTTGGGGACAGAGGCATTTCCTATATAATAATAATAAAAAATAATAATAAAAATAATAATTCAGGAGAATGAACCTTCAGACGACATGAATGCATTTGGAAGGAGTTTATTATGATGTAGCGAGTTGTATGTTGGTAGGGACATTGATCTTGGGCTTGGAGTCCAGGGGGGGCAGTGTCATGCCTCACTATGTTTTAGGATGAAGTGAACACTCCTTTTTTTGACTGTTAAAAGAGGGTGAACAAAACAGAAGAAAGGGACATAGACTTGAAGGTGGAGATGGGGAGGGGGAGGGATGCCGGAAACAGAGAACGTGATGGGAGAGGAGGTATGTGGCATATTAATACCCGCGTAGACAACCGGATTGGACAGATACTGGCGTTTGAGTGAAGGGTTATCCGAAGGTTGCCCCCCCACCCCTGCCACAGGCCATTGCACATTTTAGTAAATCACCGGCAAATGTAGAATTTTCGGCCTGTGATATTTACAGTGATACCCTCCTGGAATAAATACATACAGTTCATAATCTTCAAACAACTGAAAGATACTGTGGGAGACAGGTAGTGATGGAGGGAGCAGAGGAAAAATGCTTCTCCTCCTCCCCAGTGACTCAGTATGGTGCTTCAGCTTTAGCTGTCTCCTGTGTGCAGTATTCAGCCCTAATGAAGTAACTTCATTAGAAGGAGTTTGGGCTGCTTCTGTGCTCCCTTGTGTCTCGTGGGAGTCCTTCGGCTTGGTAATGAAATGCCAGTTTGGGATACTTTTTCTTCTTCAATCAGTTCTCAGTCAGGAAGAGGCATCTGATTTGGGTGGCCATGTTGAAATGTCTCCCTAAAAGCCAGTGCCATAAGAAGTCACCTTCCTGCCAGGAGTTTGGTTGAGAAACTGGTTGTATCAAAGTAGAACATCTCTGAATTAATTCCTCCGCAAATTTAAACCCAATGTTGAATTGCAGTGTACTTTTACACTTTAGAGATTGCAAAACAAGTAATAAACCAAATAAAAGTTTATTTAAGTGATTTGAGACAGACAGTCTTACTACAAAACACTAACCACAAGCCTTATAGATATGCTTGTTACAGTAAGATAAACTAGATTATAAATAATAAAATGAGCATTTTACACCATCATTATGTAACATTTTTATTCCATGTATCACCAATTCAATTTTTCTTTTCTTTTAAAAAAGGTGATTAGTCAAAAATAACAGGCATGTACCTACATACACACACACACACACACACACACACACACACACACACACATATATATATATATATATATATATATATATATATATATATATATATATATATATATATATATATATATATATAAATATATTGGCAATATCAAACAAAGTAAATGCAAAACCTATAGTCTCATGGTAAAAGAGCTTTATCAGTCATTATTGCCTCCATCCACATCTGTATGGTATTGGGCTTTGGCCCAGCAAAGTCTATGTCTTTGAAAAACATACACTCTATCCTATGTAACTGTAGCTTAAAAAATAAATAAAATATACTACAATTTTTGAATCTGTTACAGTTAAACTAACTGGCCAATAGTTTTGTGGATGTGAAAGATGTGTAAGATCATATTTATATCATCTCTTCCAGGGAGATGGTATTTCTCCAGTGTCTATAAATTGATAAAAATACCAATTAGCCATTGATGAATAATTTTCCTATTTATTTTAGGATGTCACTGGGGGGCCAATTGACTTCTTTGTCTCACATTTTTGCAATTGTTCAACTGCTTCACCATTTTTTATCTCTGTATCTTTGAGAACTGCATGGGAATTGAGTGTCATGTAGATATACTGCAATGATAACTACTTCCCTGAGCTCTCCCTGAGACACAGCAAAGCCAATCTATAATATCCTAATAAAACAGTTCCCTTCCTATTTTAATGAACTTCCTCTACTCTATGTTTCCTTTTTTTATAACAATATTGAAAAAAAACTGCCTGGGATTACTTTTTGCATCTTGAGCAGTTTTCTTTTTAAAGAGCCTTTTGGCCACCCTCGTTTCATTTCAGCCTTTCGTGCACTTTGCAATACCCTAACTTCTCCTATCTTCACTGTCTTTTTAAAGTTTCTTTTTCTGCCTGAAACACTGTGAAGCTCTTGCAGTGTATTTTCTTAATTTTGGGATGACTTAACATGGCAAGTTGAGAATAATTTATCTGAATTTTCACTTTTTCTCTTTATAGTTCTGCAGTCTAGAGGACCAATTTCTGCCTTTTAAATTCTCTCTCATCACATTAATGTAAGCTAAAATTAAATGCTATAGATCTGATGAAGGTTTATTCCCCATATATTTCTTGAAGGTGAGATACTGAATTGAATATTTTGGAACATTAATCGATAGACCTCTGCATTGTTACCATTGTTAAGTGGAAAAAGGCAAACTGGCAAATTTTCTAACCACTTGGTTTTGATCCTAAAACCAACAATGATACTTCTGTTTTATATTTTAATGTAATCTCCAAGGGCTAGTTTGATAGGAATCCACACAAACCTACAGACAGTCCAACCCTCCAGGACATGAGTTTGACACCCTTGGTCTGTGGGTTTGAACCTCTGGACTGAGTCACTCTAAAACCATTACCACTAAAATTTAACACCTGTCCATGCTGGTCTTTGGCAGCCATTTTTATAACTGACACTTAAAGATATAATTGTTCCTGAATGATGACTTATTACATGTTGCATTGGTCATGCTACAATGCAACATGCAATAAAGCTCCATACAAAATGAATAACTGAGCATATCAGTGTATGTTTTGAGGGAAAGGTCATGCACTGCCACCCTAATAGAGAATGAAGCACAGGGTACTATCCTACCACTGAACAGTAAGAAACTCCCATATTGTGAGTTTGGTGTGATTACCAGTGTTACCTTATTCCGTGTCAACTACGTCAATTACATACTCACTTTCAGTCGACAGATTGCTGAGCTCAGTGCCCATTCTGCCATGTTGATTTTCATCCTGTCTTCACAATGACAGGGGAATTATTTTCATGCCTCTCTCATTTTTAAAATCACTTAAAAAAAAAAAAAAAACTTTGGCAGTTAGACACTGAAGACTTTAAACATACACCCCCCTGAGTTTTGCAAATTACTGCAATGAATTTAAAGTTATGTATACATAACAAAACAACAACAACAACAACAACAAAGTGTCAAAACTCCTTTTCTTCACTCAAGGACAACACTGTTCATCACATGGCCATGACAATAAATGTGTGCAACATCTACATTTCTGCAAAGGGTAGAATGCATATAATAATAAGTGAATCTAGCACATGTAAACAAGTGCAAAATAATTTCATACCTCAACCTAAATCTCTGAATTAAAAGGAGCGTGTTATCTATATATACAGACCATTCCTGACTTATGATGTCGAAAATGCATTACATACACCTAATACACCTAACCCTCCAAACATCATAACCTTGCCTAAACATGCTTAGAACACCTACATTAGCCCACAGTTGGGCAACATCATTAACACAAAGCCTATTTTATAATAAAATGTTGAATATCTCATGTAATTTATTGAATACTGTACTGAAAGCTATCGCACCATCGTAAGGTCGAAAAATCATAAGTCAGACCATCGTAATGTGGGAACCGTCTGTATATCTATACATATATATGTATTTTTTTCTGAATTTTACAACAAAAAATTGTTGGTCTAGGCCTTCAATTTCTTATATTTTACGACTGCCTCCCAGATGATAAATTCGCTGCCTTTATTGTATTTATTTTGAATTGAATGCTGGCAAGCAGGGGATGCGGTCCACAAAATAATATATCATTTCAGATGTCACATGACCATGAAATGGTAGCAGTGGGAACTAAAGTATTATCTTTGTTCTGTTGTGTTTCCTGTAGGAGTTTCTGTCATGATAAAGGCTCCTTGTGGGAGAGTGATAACCTGTGCACTTACTTTCATGTGAGGAATGTGTTGATGCGATGGGCCTCTGGCAATTATGCAAATCATAGTGAGCAGGCGAGGCAAATAAGGCTCCGATGGAAATGGCTCCTCTGCCTCTTGCCTGACTCATCACATGGGCCCTGTTTTCATTCCTCAAGGTTGACTCTTGGGGAAATTAAACTTCCACGCTTTTAAGTGTCGCCTGCTTGTTCTTCCTTTTGTGTTTTCATCGCCGTGTCTTCCTGTGCTACTCAGTCCCCAGAAATGGTGCATATGAAACTCCGAAGGCTCGCTTTTAACACTGTGTTAGCCTTCTCATTAAGAGCACATTCCAGAGCTCAATTACCTGGCTTGATCGATGATCATGCCATCCTACAAGATGTCTTCTGTGACAGCCACACAAGGGGAAAGCTGGGATGAAGCTGTAAGTAATGAGTGTCTTGAGGCTGAAATGAATCAGGTTAAAACAGGTTAAAACATAAATGATTCTCTGATGTTTTTCTCAACTTGGTCCTCAGTATTACCCTGCTGTCCTTTGGAGCACTGATCCAATATTTAGATTGATTAGTTTATGGAAAATGGGAACAGGACCAAAGAATCCTATCTCTCCTGGCACACTGTGATGAGAGGACGGGGACAGTATTTGGAATAATATTTTTTTCAGTATTTACTATGTAAGTTTAATTTCATGCAGTCATTTTGTTCAATAATCTGTTTGTAACTCGTTGGTCTTTCTGCCTTTTATTTTGCAGATACCATAATTATTTTTGAAACTTGTATCAGGTATTACATTAGATATTTAATTTCCAAAATTGTACAGAGTATAAGGGAAATATCAGAGGACTTTGACATTAAAACGTTCCATTTTTCTTTCATGATGGTGTTGGAAATTACTCCTTGGCGGATATCCCCCAATGTGCTGGCTGCAATATGTTTTAAATGAGGTGTTTGTGTTCAGTGGACTCATACAGTGTTACTTTAATGGTCTGGAAACCACACTGCAATATAGTGAAGGATTATTATACCATTAAATCACCTGCAACGTAGGCTCCTACTGCATGGGAATTCCATTAATCATGCTGGCTAAGTTACAGTTCACCCAGATAAAAAAAGAAAACCTACTAAAATCTATATTCTTGGAAAAGCTATAGATTTTTGTTGGATCCAATTTTGTGAAAAATGGAAACTTCATCAAATATATTTTTAACATTCATTTCTTAGACTTCTGATCTAGACTCTGAAATATACATTGTATTTGCTGGAAAAATAACCTCACCTGAACATTTCATCTTGAGCTTGCTAAACTGTGGGGCTGTATTTCTTCACCCTTTGTTTACCACTTACTCTGGTAGTACAAAATGAATTAATGACAACATGACAACCACAACAGCAATAATAATAATAATAATAATAATAATAATAATAATAATAATAATAAAAAAACACCTTGACATACTGACATACAGAGAATTTCAAGGACGGCTAAACACTCAAGAAAGATATGAATATCACTCGCACAAATGAGACACGTTTTCTCTTAAATAAACAGACCTAAACATAAAAATTTGCTCAGGCAAACAAACTGACAGGCATGCACACACACAGGTGCGTGCACATGAACGCAAACACACACACACACACACACACACACACACACACACACACACACACACACACACACACACACACACACACACACACACACACACACAATAATTTTAGTAACAGACACTGTCTGCACTCAGAAATCTGCAGGATACAGCCATTTTGGCCATACTCAGTTTCACAGTACTACAGAAGAGGTTGATGGTCATTAAGATTGAGATGTTCACAGGGAGCCGATAAGTAAACACTCCAATCTGATGTACTTAAGGAACAGACCTGGGAAAATCCATTGGCCAGAAGCTTTCACTCCTCCTGTTGACAAACATGGATTCTTCTTATTTCATTTTTTTGAGTGAGTGTGTATCTGGGTAATTGTTGTATGAATTATACCCATTTAAATTTGGGGGGATTTTTAATAGACTAAAAAGGCACATGTCGTTGCATGTATTACACATTAATGCACACAACTGGGATTTTTCAAATTTGAAGCTTAAATCATACTGCTGAGGCAAACAGAAATATTGCCCTGGCTAATATTGCCTCTCTTGCTCTCTCTCTCTCTCTCTCTCTCTCTCTCTCACACACACACACACGCGCACACACACACATTTAGACCATTAGACGTTAGACCTTGTAGTTTGACATCTTACAAATTCCACTGCCCAATTACATGCAGTAGCTCAGCTTTCACATAAAAGCATATAACTTGTGTAACACTCAGGACTAAATAGTATTGCACTGAATCACATAATAACTGACAAGCACAAACAAATGAAACTTTTCCCTCAGGTCAAAGCACTGGCAAAATTTGACAACCAGCACCACTTCCCTTTATATTACAAAGAGCTTTTACAGTGAGTCTTGCTCAAAGCAGCTCAACAAACATTTGCATGAATAACATTCAGCATGTAATAACAGGATATCAGCACAATAAAGGCATTATCAGTGTTTCATAAGGAATTTTCAGCCCAGAATTAAACAATAAGAGAGGAACCAGAACAGCTTTATGGGAAGATATAATGTAATCTGTCAGTTGTCGTCATGAGTCATTTTGAGTGGAATAATGTTAAAACTGCAGCCCTGCTGCCAGGCCTCAGGACCAGAGGGACTCCGTCTGAGGTAAAGGAGTTCCTCATCCCCTCACTTCTGTAATGAGATCTTAATGTAGGGATTTATTATCTGCTTCGGGTCAGTGGCCAGTGCTCCTGTCCCTAATCGCCTGCTCCAGTTGAGGGACTTCAGAAGAGGGATGGGGGAAAAATACACATCATCAGCGGCAGCAGACGTGTCACAAAGGCAATTAACAGCTGCTGTTGCAGGTTAGGGTTTGAGGGAGAGGTGTAGGGTGCCATTTTTCAATAAATCCCTGTCCTCAGGTTCAGCCAGCAGGGGGGTTCACACCAATCTGGTTTCAGATATGGGTGCACATGCAGTGCTGGGCGAGACAGCGAGTTACAGGTTAAAATAGCAGTTTTGAGAGATATCTAGCTCCGCTGGCAAGAAAAAAAAAAAAAAAATTACGTGGATAATGCACAACAAGGTGTACGGGTATACAAAAACAATTCACAAATTATGAGGTCTGTGTGGTCAAAGAACAGCAAAAGGCAAATCCACAATGTGTGTCCCCTCCACAAAGGAAATTATTTTCATGTAATTAGGGTTAGATTTAGGAAAATCCACTTCCTGTGTATAGCATTGCAGGTCAGAACTCATCTCCAACTGTGCAGAAAATTATGCTGTGGTTCTGTCCACAAATAAAGCAAAGTGTGTCATGGACAACATGTTTTTTTTTTTTTTTTTTTCTGCAGTGCTTCAGGGCATGCACCTCTTTCCTGAAGGGAGAAGGGGGAAGGTGATCAGGGGTGACTGCGGTCTGTAATGATGTTGTCTGCCTGTCTGCAGCAGTGTGTAGTGAAAATGGCTTGCACCCGATATGAGCTGTGATATGAGCTTGTTCCGGGGATAGCCAGGGCCATTTTCCCTTCCCCCGGCAGTGCTTTGAGGACCTGTACTGTGCAAGCAGCACACCAGGATGCTATACAGCCAGTGAGAATGGATTCTGCTCAATTCCACCGTGCACCTGTACAAGCATTTTAGGCTTGGTTATGACATACTTGCTTCCCTAGTATACAATAAATAAATACTTAAAGAAACTTATATAGTACAGTAAATATGTTTTGATTCAATTTTATATGTTTGTAAAACATTATGTGCATTTGGTTTGGCCCATACTTATGTTCAGGGGAGGAGGAGAGAACGCTGAGGCATGACTGCTCATACAAAGCATACACGATCACTGTAAAACCGCCAATCCTTGGAGCCCTTGCTGGTCTGGGCCACTGTGTGTGTGTGTGTGTGTGTGTGTGTGTGTGTGTGTGTGTGTGTGTGTGTGTGTGTGTGTGTGTGTGTGTGTGTGTGTGTGTGCATCTTAAAGATGTAGCTGATCAGACAATGTGACCAGCCCCAGTCTGCTACAGTGACAGGGTTTAACAGCCTGGGTGCCCCTAATCTGCTTTTCACTGAATAACATTCAGTAATGACCTTGCCGCAAGAGACACAAATACCCATATGCATTATTAAGGAAGAAATATATATGCAGTGAGTAACCTGATGCTGTATATCTGCTTGCTTTATTTATTAATAAGATGGTCGATGCTTTAATTATGTAAAATACTGCATATGATTGTCAATTATTAAATAGTGTGTTGATAACACCTCTAATGGCATAGCTACAACCATACAACCAATGTTCTATGATAAAACTGTTCAGGATTCTGTCATGTAATCCATGCACATAGTTGCATATATCTGCTTCACATTAGGCCAGCTCCTTGGGTACTAGATTAATTTCAACCAATTTCCCATCATAATTTACATTTCTTTATACTCAAGCACCAAGATGGCTGGGTACAGATATTATTGCGCAGTTTCCCTTTTTTTCTCACTGGTAATACAGTTAATCTGCAAATTGAATGGATGTTGATTATGTGAGGAGAGATGGTGAAAGGGGCATGTAAGAGAAAGGACGCTGTGAGCCAGTGATATTGACTGGAGTGTAAGAAGGATCGGGAGCTTTGATCATCCTCCTAATGTGGGCTAGACATGTGTCTGTGCATTTAATGGTCTCTTATCTTTACACAGTTTTAGCACTAGCTTCTTCTGTCTGTTTCCTTCCATTTATGTACACATAGAGAATTAAGATAAAGAATTACGTAAAGTACATCTTTGCGATCTTTGAAATGATATGAGTTCATGTCGAAAATTATTTTTCTGTGTTTAGAAAGCTTTTTCATGTTGCAAAAATTGAAGGTGTTTCAACCTGAAAATGTGTTACCCTGCCGCCTTACAGTATTATTTTGTTTGTTATTTCATTTGATCCAAATGAGTGTTAACTGTTTTATTTACATCACCATCATGATTTTTTTTTTAATTTTTAGCTGAATAAATGAAAACCACAGGATATAAAAACCGACAACTGACATTTAAAATATTTTCACAGTGCAAGAAATGATGCAAAAGAAATTGATGTATTTATATTTTAAAATACATGATGCTGAAAGGACATAATTGCACTGCAAAGCCTTGGTTTGCTTTTACAGGTTGTTTGAGGTTATCCTTAATCTGCCATAAATCACATTATCTTTCATTGCGAAGACTGTGCTTCGCCAACTTCTGTTCATGAAGGTATGCATGATGTTCAAAGCTATCAATTATTCTGGCATAATGAAGGCATGTTATATGAAAGTGTTGCACACATTTGTATAACATCATGAAGCTTGTATTGACTGTGCTTACTGTACTATGATGAACAAATAGGACTGATTGTGTTTTGGTAAAAATAAAATTCCACCTTGTGTTTCACACAAGACTTTTCTCTGTATTTTGCTTGTATTTTTTTTTGAGATGAGATGCATCTCTCATCTTTAACATAAATATGCTGAGCAAACTGTTACGTACACCCACCTGCAGAAACCCCCCGCTCTTCTTAAAAAAAAAAATCTCATCACAGCCTCCTGTACCTGCTTTTACAATGAATTTTACACTCAAGATAACCAGTGACCTGTCATTTCAAATGCGTATATAATGTGCATATAATATGTTTAACGATTAGTATTTCCAGCTGAAGGACAGTCTGTTCAGTTCCTTTAGACTGGAAATGCCTGCTCTTTCTGAAATGTTGGGTGGAGGAGTGGGTCACATCATGAAAAGAGGAAATTATTTTTTAGGATACCCATTTGATCACAATGCTTTTACATCTTCCTCTTAACTGCTATCACAAGGAATCTCCTTAAGCATACTCCCATCACTCTGTCAGAAGTGATGATAATTAATTAATCCCCTGGCTTGCCGGCTAATGTAACTCATAGCTGCAACGCTCATTTTGGGAATGTGTATCAAAAATTATGATGACTCCAAAAATAATGCTAATTCTTCAAGCAGTGCCTCAGAACAACAGTTGAGTTGATATAAAAAGTCAAAATGTGTCCATGAGTCAGAACAACCTATTACAAATGGAGGACTATAAGATGGAATGAAGGTGTTGAATGGTGTTTCCTTCACTTTGTGTGATCACTCTGTGTGTGTGTGTGTGTGTGTGTGTGTGTGTGTGTGTGTGTGTGTGTGCAGAAATTCTTGAGGGACTGTAAAAAAACAGGTGCTAATGCTGCATGCTCTATCTATATAACCTTCACTGTTCCAGTCAAGTACCTTGGTGGAAATTGCTGTTGGACCACATCTCTGCAGCTTGACCTGGATTCCAGCCTTTTAGCGCACATCATCAGCTCCCCTCATATGATCGAATGTGGAGCAGGCTAATAACACATCATGAGCAAACCCTTTGCCCATTCATCACTGTTGACCGTGAGAAGTGTGGAGGGACCTCCATGGATTGGATGACCTGTCATAGCCATGTGCTGGCAGCTTGGGTCTGCAAGAAACCTGCACATGATAAAAGCCGGCAAGAGCGGATGCAAAACAGGGAGACGGGATAGTTAAATGAAAATGACCTCTCTACTGTGCCACTGATCAGTATTAAGTCTTCACAGCCTTTTACACTAACTCCTCGTAATTTTGGTGGTTTGTCAATTTCAAACTCATCTATTTCCATGTGCCATCACAAATCAAAGTTGTAAATGATTATCCCTGAGATTTCGAATATATAACATGATGAGAAATGTGAAACAGGCAGAAAAAAACTAGTTAATATCAGACATATTTAGTCAGTATTTAAAATAATTGCTAAACGTAATTCTATTTCTGAATGCAATCTTTTGATTCATAGATGTGAATAAAGAATAAAGATGACAGCCACAATGTCTGAGGTTAATTTCTGTTTCTTTTCAGCTACAAATTTAGTAATTAAGAAGTCATTAAGTACCAATTTAAAAAATGTGTATTTTGCAACTAAGAATGCTTTGAAAACAAGGATTAGCTAATCAATACTCAAGTATCTTCATGCCTGAGTGTTAATTTTGATAATAAAGAGTCTGATGTGAGACCTCAACTGCCACATGAGGGACACCTAGAAGGCCATTGGATGTGAGTCGACTGGATTGCCCTCAAAGTCTTACTTATAGAACCCTTGATGTAGTTCCATTTCATATATTTCCACAATTACATAAAAAATGTACAGTATTTATTTAAAATATATAAAATTATGATTACAGTTTATTCAACTGTGGTTTAAAGGAAAAAAAAAAAACATTTTTCTACTTAAAAGAGCACCCTGTGGCCTGACAGTTATGGTTCATGCATTGTTGATATCAGTGCAGCCCAATCCACTACCTGAAAATGATACACCATTCATTTTAAAACCTGTTTCCACACCAAATCACTATTGCTATGCAGCGCATGTCCATTGATACTATTGATTTTGTGGTGTGAAAGTGGGTTAACTGACACTCGATGGTGGAGAGAGACATATTCAGCTACAGTAAAGTGTAAGACTATTGTGCAGTCAGCTCGGAGTTTAAAACAGGGTCATGTTTGCTTTGAGAGTCCCTGACCTCCAAGATTTACAGAGAACTTGTCTGGATTTATTTTCATAATCTCTTAAAATATATATATATATGTATTGACAAAAAGCCAAAATCCTTGAAAAGGTGTATCTTAGAAGAAGGAGGGTGATGGTGATTCTACCTCAAACCACAGAAGGCTCTGCAGGTATAGCAGAGTTCAGCATAACCTGCTCCCTTTGAATATCCCACAAATTGTCAGACACATGAAAATCCATAGAAAAGACGAGAGGAATTGCTTCAGCACAGAAAATGAATTAAAGCAGTATTCATCTTTAACACTAGGAAAGGAATTTCATTTATTCCTATTTCCAGTACTTGACTGGGGAACTGTCATTTTCGTTACTTCATTTTGAAAAAGAGAGGAGAGCGATAGCAACGGGGTGGGGGGGTGTTTCACTTTTTCACTCTCTATGCAGTACAACAGCTGACCCAAGCTGAAGAGTAAAGCAGCTGTATTTTTTTTCCTATTGATAAAACTCTAACTTATATCAAAAAAAAAAGGCCAAAAATATTTTGAACTAAGGCCAGAAAATATGTGATAGTCCCTCTCTGCCAGTGGCAAATAAGTTAACAGAGCAACTGTATAGTTTTTATTACAGAGGGGATCATTTTGTAGGTGATTCTAGTTATATTTTGTGAAATTTCATCTTTCTATGGCTCTGATAAGCCTCTTAAGAATAATATATTTATGCATACGCGTTTTGCTGAGATTCTACATTGCATAACTGGTAGTGTTTCTGATCCTAAAGGCAGTGGTAATTTCAGTTGTAACTTGGGGGCCTCCCATTAAAGACAGCACATTGCAAGGTCTGTACAGTATGATTTAGCAGAATCAAGCGTGCACCGTATAATTATTCACTGTCAGCAGAAGCAGGTTTTTAATGAGAACTATGATATAAATTAATTGGAAATAAGTAGCAAATGGCTTTCAGGCTTGTTCAGGAAACGAAGCTGTACTCTTCATCTTTTCCATGAGTAACTTTCAGTTATTTGCTTGTGCAGTAAACAGGCAAATATTACTTTTTTATTATATTTTTCAAATGAATTATTAAATGCACCTCCTAATTTGCAATGTCCAATTGCATTTGTAGGCCTCTCTCAACCTCCTATTGTCAGTGCAGGGTAGTGCAGGAAAACACACAGTCCACAAGTGGACCAGAGGAGTCACCGTTTTTCAGTGAGACGTGGGCGAAGCCACTGAATGGAACCTTCCATTCCCTGGCTGATTCTATGGTCAAAGAGGTGCCTCCCTGCAGGTGACAGTTAACAAAGACACAGTTGGAACTTCATGCCAGAGCATAGGAGGAATCAACTTGTAGGAGTCGGAACACGAGTGCCGGAATAGTGCATTGCTACACCAAATGTGTGTATGTGGACGACGAAAACTTTTATTTTCCAATACCTGTTTCCTTTAAAAACCCTGACAACTGAAACTGACTCTGAACACCTCAGTCAGTATCTTACTGATCATGTAAGGATGTATCAGTCATGAGCTGAAGTTTGGGCTTGAAAAGCATAACATCTGAAGCTGTGCAAGACATTGCATACAATGGTGCTGCATGCCAAGTGCTGAGAAATCCATGAGGCATACAACACACACACACACACACACACACACACACACACACACACACACACACACACACACACACACACACACACACACACACACACACACACACACACACACACACACAACATGGGCAAAAAGAGGAAAACCAGCCACAGCTCATCATTGATGAGGTGCTCCATGACATTTTGCATTTTGTTGTGTTGTCCTGATTGCTCCACTTGAGGAAAAGGTCAGAAAATCATCAACGTTGCCAAAACAATACATTATTTCACAGCTGAAAACATTTACATTTTAGCACTCATTGATGCTTAACCTGACATTTAGCAAAGATGTGCGTGTCACATATATGACAAACCTCTAGGTGAAGCATTTCACAAAACATTGTAACAGGCTTTATTTGTAAAATCAATTATTCTCACTTTCTTCACAATATGTGGTCTTTATTTCTTATTACTTATGCAGTGAATAAAGTTCACCTGAATGTGCATTCATGCTTCATTTTTATTATTTAGTATCAAAGAACTTTCTTCATTCATTAAACAAATACTAATAAACCTGTTTAATTTATTGCAGGTTAGGTGTCACAGATTTGTTCATGGTTTTCATGAACACAGCATGGAGTTAATTTCATTAATTCAGCATGGAACTTCATGCTGAATTAATTCAAACAAAATTGTATACCTGCTCTTGCTTGAGTGACCGTTATTTTGCTTTTTAAATGGTTCTTCCTCACAGACACACATGCATATGCACATTATGAATAATCATAATCATAATCATCATCATGTCATAATATTCATTAAACAAAACAAATGTGTGGCACAGTCTTATTATTCAGTGGTCTTAATTAGATTCCATATTTCCCTTGAGCTTTGTAATGATAAAGTAAACAAATTCAAATAAAATTCTGGGGATCAATACATCCCAATGCTTTCCCATCAAGAATGGAAAACAGTCTGTTACTATCAGTTTGGTTTGATGAGAGAGCACTGAAGAACACTAGTAGTACACTAAATTATATAAATCTGTGCAGAGGAGGGTTTGATTAACTTAATAAATACCAGAAATTTCAGTTAACCTAATGAGAGACAGCGAGAGAGAGAGAGAGAGAGATAGAAAGAGATTGAGTGGTGATTTTAGTTTTTTTTATAATTAGATTTGAAAGTAACACAACCATGTTAACTCTGTGCATCAATATTTGTGGAAAAAAGGATTATACTGATTGCCTTAGAGGTTACTCACCTCAGAATGACTAACGGTGCGAGTGAACCGGGCTGTAAGCACCACCGCATCAGATCATCCAGGGAAGTGATTGGACACAGATCATAAAAGGTGCAGCCTCTGAACCCCAGAGTTTCAGCATTCTGCCATCGGCGGAATAACAAACGTGTCCTTCAAACAATGAAATGAATACCCAGGTGACATTACCCAATAATTTATGCATGTTAAACCTGCATCTCTAACCTGCAGAATGTGTGTATATTCTTTATTAAAATGATTAATATGTGTGATCAAATAAACTTTTACCACAGATTTTTTCCACAATTTTGTGTCATTTTTAATTTTATATATTTCACTATGCAAGTGCGCACACAGCAGGAAGAAATTATATTTTCTTATCACTTTATTTTTAATCATATTTTTATGTATAAATTGTTAGTACGGAATATTAAAAGTATGATGTGTTAAACTGGGTTAATTTCACATAAAAAAAGTTATGTTCAAATTTGCAAAAGTATCACTCGAGCAGTATCTGACTGCACTGCAAATTTATGCATTTCTTCAAAAGTACACCACCTTCAGATCCTTCACTCCATACTCAACACCTCAACTCCCACTCAGCATGATCACCCAAAGAGGTGTATTACCATTACAGCTGGATGTTTTCTCTCCAGATTTAACACTTATTTTAATGTGTTCCTGGGTATAACAGATATCTGCTCATGTATGTATGCTGTGCTCTACTGATCTGCAATGGAAAGTGTGTCTGGAGACAGTAATCCTCTGTGCAGAATTTTTGATTGTACTGTGCCCTGTTTAATTCAGTGAAACAACAGAAGATCTAAGTAGCTGACCCCTTTTTTGGGATAGTCCACCCTACATAAGGATATGTTTTTTATGGTGTATGGTCACCTTGAAGACTTACTGTGAAACTTTTCTTTTTTGTATCACATGGTAAGATGAAGTTCCTGTACTAAGAGGTTATTGTTATACTAATCACTTCTGAGGATACACACTCTATTTATAATCTAATATCACACATGTTAGGACTGTAAATGGCGTTTAACACATATATTTTACTGGTTAGTTTGCAGGAAGAAAAAAAAAATTGGTTTGTCTGGACAAGAAAACACAAGGGACAGAAGCTTTTTAAAAGCTATTCCTAAAACTGAGCCAAGATGTAAGTCAGGATTATGTTCAGGTGCCGCTGAGGAGGAATGTAATAGGTTTTGGGGCACAGAGCCCCTTAAGGCAGAAAAGGTTATTATTTTAGCTTCAGATGTTTACATATGTTCCTGTTGTCATGGCTTTCTTGCACTTTTCTACTGTAGGAATCACAAACCGACTTCATTGTACTGTACCAATCAAAGTTTTCCTGCCTGGTGGCATTTCATGAGCGGAATTAACATCGGCTCCAGAATGCCAGCTGAATAAATTACACATATTATTCATTATTGAGCAATCACTTCATGTTTAAGTACACCAGCCCCATGAAAAATACCTCACACTTTACTGCACAGTCACTGTTCAGTCAGCAAGTCATAAGCGATTGACTGCGTAAACGTGTATTTCAAGGTTTACTCTGCTTAGGAGAAACCTTTCCCGGAGGGTTCCAATTTGCATTCCAGTAACTAAAGCATTTTGCTTTGAATGCTAATTGCTTTCTGAATCCAGCACTCTTTTGATTTCCTTTTATGTGCCGCACTGTAAATAAGTTGTCAGACAACATGGAGCACTCTCCCTGCTGTACACCTTTGTGTCAGACAAACAGCAGCACATCTGGATCTCTGCAGTGAGAGAGCTGCACTTTAGACATAGCAACATTATTCCTCTCCTCCGTTGCTCCATTGTGAAATTTCAATGCCATTCACACATGCTCCCAGCAGGTCCTCACTGGATGGGGAGAACCCCTGCAGCCTGAGCCTCTACTCTGAGAAACCCCCAGTGGCTCCCCCCCACCTGCGATTTTACCTGCTGGACACCAGCTTTCACACTTCATACCACTCAATTTGTTTCCTTTTTTAAAAAAATACGCATGCACTCTTTTAAATGGTTCATAAATGTAGATTACTCCTCATCATCCATGTCACAAAAATTACAAAATCACAGGAGTTCCCACAAACTGCTGGATGAATCAGCTTAAACATAAATACCCAGTTAAGAAAAGTGTCTCTCATTGGTGGACATAGACGTCATTTGGAATAATTATAATTAACACACGTGTTACAGGGAGATGGTTTTGTAGTCCCTGCCCTTCCCATCTTTGTCATTAATAATTGTGACAGCCTGCAACAGTGTGCTCACCGGCCCCAGATCTGGGGCAGCCCGTCCCACCTGACGCCGAGGGGTTTGGCCACATGACCTGATAAAATCTGCCCCTGGAGCTTCAGAGCGATGTTTAATCAGGGGAGATTTACATTTCATTTACTTCTCTGAACAGGATTACATTTATAGGTGCAACATCTCATTCCAGAGGTACATTCTACAGCATATAATAAGGGATTATCTTTAAATAAAAAAAGCAATAAATTGTTGTTCCACTATAATCAGGGTTTATCTGTAGTAGAACTAGATTAAAATATAATTTTTGATTTCATATTATTTTCTGGTTAATGTAACAGGAATTGAATGTCCCCACAAGGCCTTTTTTGAAGTTTGTTTTGATCCCAAAGGTTTACAACTTGAATTTCCTATTCCAGATTTTAACAGATCACTGAAGGACAAAGGAATATAAAGATTTCACCTTTTTCATGTTGTTTTTATCTCTCTTGCAGGAAATTGGGCGGTCATAAAATATACCGATTCACCTTTTTTATTTAGATTTGATAAACACTCTCATGTTTTTGTGGAAGTGTGCCTTTTGATGGGATGATTTCTTACAAGTATGGGTTGTCATTAATTAACAACAGTAATACATTAAATGCATAAATAAGAAAGTGATTCCCTAAACAAGAGCTGGGCTGGCACACAGATAAACTCATCCAAATAATCTTTTTATTAAATTGTATATGCCCTTAAAAAAAAATACGAACATTTGATTTGGTTAAATCCCAGTCTCAGTAGCCAGAATGGTAGACATGTATGATGTATGTTTTTCAAATAGGTTTACACTACATTAATGAGCCTTCGTCAGGGCCATGTTATTTGTTCATGGCGGTGAGATCTGACCCCAGGAAAGACAGACGGATGGCCTGCCACATGATTGGTAATTGTTAGGTTTGTCAGAGTCATGAGTCAGAGAGTGGCGTCCATTTTTGTTATGCCTTGTGGATACAGCAGCCTTTTCTTGAGTGACAGGAATACTGTGTGTCAGACGATCAGATAAGAGGCAGTGCCTGTAGAGACAGGTAGGAAATTTTAGGCCAGGAGCCGAGGTCATTCTGAATACATTTGACAAACACCCACTCAGTGTTACCAGCATGACCTGGCAGGCTTCAAAGACCTCTCCCCTACTCTATTGTCAATCACCTATCCCAGAGATCACATGCATAAAAGATGTGTGATAGGCGCTAACATCTTGTTCTTTTTTTGCAGAACTAGTATTTGTTCAGCTCTCAGAAGTCAACCATAAGCTTCTTTTTCACAAGACTAGTACAAACAGAGGCCCCAAGGAAACAAAGACATATCGCGTAAAGTAAAAGAGGCTTGCTAAAGCAAACCTTTTTTTTCCCTTTCCCAAAAAAACCCTGCCATGAAAATCCATAAAGAAAAGTGGGAACGTGTAGCGAATCGTAATCCGCCTCTATTAGCAGCTCTGGTTGTGGCATGCCGAGACGCTTTACACTGTCAGAGTGGAATGAGGTGTTGCTGTGGAACCAGCCTGTTCTGCCCGTCACCCCAGATGTTCACCCATCTGCATCACTCCTTCAGCTACGTGAGGCCTACTAACCACTATATATAAACCACATACTAACCACAATATATAAACCACATACTAACCACTATATATAAACCACATACTAACCACTATATATAAACCACATACTAATATATAAACCACATACTAACCACTATATATAAACCACATACTAACCACTATATATAAACCACATACTAACCACTATATATAAACCACATACTAACCACTATATATAAACCACATACTAACCACAATATATAAACCACATACTAACCACTATATATAAACTACATACTAACCACTATATATAAACCACATACTAACCACTATATATAAACCACATACTAACCACATATATAAACCACATACTAACCACTATATATAAACCACATACTAACCACTATATATAAACCACATACTAACCACTATATATAAACTACATACTAACCACTATATATAAACTACATACTAACCACTATATATAAACCACATACTAACCACTATATATAAACTACATACTAACCACTATATATAAACCACATACTAACCACAATATATAAACCACATACTAAACACAATATATAAACTACATACTAACCACTATATATAAACTACATACTAACCACTATATATAAACCACATACTAAACACAATATATAAACTACATACTAACCACTATATATAAACCACATACTAACCACTATATATAAACCACATACTAACCACTATATATAAACTACATACTAACCACAATATATAAACCACATACTAACCACAATATATAAATCACATACTAAACACAATATATAAACTACATACTAACCACTATATATAAACCACATAATAACCACTATATATAAACCACATACTAACCACTATATATAAACTACATACTAACCACAATATATAAACCACATACTAACCACTATATATAAACCACATACTAACCACTATATATAAACCACATACTAACCACTATATATAAACTACATACTAACCACTATATATAAACCACATACTAACCACTATATATAAACCACATACTAACCACAATATATAAACCACATACTAACCACTATATATAAACCACATACTAACCACAATATATAAACTACATACTAACCACTATATATAAACCACATACTAACCACTATATATAAACTACATACTAACCACTATATATAAACTACATACTAACCACAATATATAAACCACATACTAACCACTATATATAAACCACATACTAACCACTATATATAAACCACATACTAACCACTATATATAAACTACATACTAACCACTATATATAAACCACATACTAACCACTATATATAAACTACATACTAACTACTATATATAAACCACATACTAACCACAATATATAAACCACATACTAAACACAATATATAAACCACATACTAACCACTATATATAAACCACATACTAACCACTATATATAAACCACATACTAACCTATATATAAACTACACATACTAACCACTATATATAAACCACATACTAACCACAATATATAAACCACATACTAACCACAATATATAAACTACATACTAACCACTATATATAAACCACATACTAACCACTATATATAAACCACATACTAACCACTATATATAAACCACATACTAACCACTATATATAAACCACATACTAACCACAATATATAAACCACATACTAACCACAATATATAAACCACATACTAACCACTATATATAAACCACATACTAACCACAATATATAAACCACATACTAACCACAATATATAAACCACATACTAACCACTATATATAAACCACATACTAACCACTATATATAAACTACATACTAACCACAATATATAAACCTAACCACTATACTACTATATAAAAACCACATACTAACCACTATATATAAACCATATATATACTAACCACTATATATAAACCACATAAACCACATACTAACCACTATATATAAACCACATACTAACCACTATATATAAACCACAACTAACCACTATATATATAAAAACCACATACTAATACTAACCACTATATATAAACCACATACTAACATATATATAAACTACTAAACCACTATATATAAACCAAACCACTATATATAAACCACATACTAACCACTATATATAAACCACATACTAACCACTATTATAAAACCACTACATACTAACCACTATATATAAAACCATACTAACCACTATATATAAACCACATACTAACCACTATAAAACCACATACTATACCAATACCACTATATATAAACCACATACTACTAACCACTATATATAAACCACATACTAACCACTATATATAAACCACATACTAACCACTATATATAAACCACATACTAACCACTATATATAAACTACACTATATATATAAAACTACTAACCACTATATATAAACCACATACTAAACCACTATATATAAAACCACATAACCCACATACTAACCACTATATATAAACCACATACTAACCACTATAAATATAAACTACATACTAACCACTATATATAAACCACATACTAACCACAATATATCTAAACTACATACAACCCACTGTATATCAACATGGATTTGGTGCTATGAGTGACTTTATCATACCTTTTAACATATTTTAAACAGATGGAATCTGTTTGAAGATAAAATGTTGAGAAATGAATAAATAATACTGTTCTTTGCAGCTGGTGCCCAGGCCAGTCTGTACTTCAGAGCTAATAGCTGATTCTTCTTTCTCTATCTACAATGCCAGACAGACACAAGAGAAACTCTGGTAGGGAGACAAATATTTGCGCAGATCGACTATATAAGCAACTTAAGACACATTCCCTCACTGAAACTCTTGTTCTCTCTCTCTCTCTCTCTCTCTCACACACACACACACACACACACACACATAGAGCACAACACATTCCTCTCAAACAGATAAAGACTAAGAGATATTGCATCCGTATCAAATGATGCATTCGGCAGCAGTAATGCGAGGTGAGGATGAGAGATGAGAAGCAGAAGATTGTGGTAATTAGGTGCCATTAGCATGCACTTCAACAGACACTTATGCATTTTTAACAAGTATAAAATTAACCCCAAATAAGTGACAATATCTCAGCTATAAATTATTAATGGGGAAAATATTATGTTTACATAGTTCATTACTCCTCGATGATCAGCATTTGGAGGTGATAAGGTAGCCTGATCAAAAGCAGGCAGCAGAATATCATATGAGCCCTGGGTCATGCCTTGCTTCTTTTTTTTTTTTTTTTTTTAAATAAACAGGACAGTTTGAGCATAAAAACCAAAGTAGGGCTGTTGGGCCATAACAAACTAGGACTAGACATCCACCATTAAAGGTACTAAACTGATGCTTTTTATATTACACTCACTAACCAGGGGCCAATCTCCATCGGAAGCAATATCTTGCATCATGGCCTCTGGACCACAGACTGTCCCAATGACTGGGTGGTGATCAGGTGCTCCAATGACAAAATGGCTTCAGACATATTCCACCCCCACTCTGTGTGAAGAACAGAATAAATGATTTCTCACACTCCTCTTGCTATGAGGGTTGCAAGCATATATCCACCTCCAAGAAATGAGCTGAGAACATTGCCTTATGTAATTCACTTGATACTTCTTCTAGATTGCATCTGCACACATCTACTTTTACATTTCTGAATCTGTCTTTTTATGTCTGTCAGTGTCTTTTAAATAGATTTTTTTTCCTGCCAAATCCCTAATTTCCATTTTCCTCTGGCTGAAAACAGACATGCTCTGGTGTATATTGCTGTCTCATAATCAGGAAAATACCTGTTAGAAAACACATAGGAATCCCTGTGTTCTGCATGCTCCATTCTCCACACATCCGATAGGGACCCCACGACAGTGAAGCATGACGTGATACTGCTGGCATGGAGACAATGCAAGCTGGGTTCACAATACAATAGAACCTGGAATCACAGCTGTGTGCAATGTTCCAAAACAGCTGGCGAGGCATGAACTCCACAAAAAAAAGTATTACACAAAAAAAAAAAAGTACTACACAAAAAAACTTGTTCATGTGTGTCTTTTCAAAGCATATTAGCAGCTGGTAATGAGGTATGCACAACGGAGGCCAGGAGTTTCATCTTCATTTTGTTGTCACCTCAAACCTGTTTTTGATTTTGATGCATTGTGTAGCCTTGATGTATGTCAATCCATGCACATTGTTTTAAATGAATTTATAATCACAATGCAACACATTAAATGAACAGATGGCGGCTGTCACATCTCTTGTAGACACTTGAGTTAACCTCTCTGAATTACATAAAAAAAACAAAGAT
>CM040749.1:9783986-9871486 GCA_022829145.1 Albula goreensis
CCCAGAAAAACAGGGCTGTCAACTGACATGAGAGTGGTTCTCACCACCGCAAGATGCGTACAGGCCAACTAAAATGAAAGAATCACAGCCCCTCTGACATCTGAAAGAGATGAGAATGACACGGGAAAGACACCGAGAGAGCTGGCCGCATCCTCACTCCTGAGGCATTAATTGGACACAAAGGTCTACTCTAGATGAAGATATTACCTTTTTTTTTGGTGAAATTGTGGATTTGAATCACTTAGGAGCTGGAATGCTTTCAGAACAATTGCTTTGACAGAGGTTCACGAGTGGGTAAACTCAGTCATACATAAAGACACATGGGCTTTGGAGACCCAGATATATCTGCTCGATTCACGCTGGCCCCTCAGTGAAGAGCCTGGAAGCATGGTTTTGCTTTGCCAGCAATTCCTATGAGCTCCAGGATAATTAAAAACACTTATTATGCAGGACACCAACAGTGTTTACTTGATTCCTCCAGGTAGTTTGGAACAGATTGTAATTTTGTTTGATGAGAGTAAAACAGAGTGAAAGAAGTCTGTGGTAGCTGCATGTGAGTGGGTGACTTGGAGACTGCCTGCCTATTGTGAGACCATGGGTGTTATGGCTCTCAATTGCTTTAATCATGAGAACCATTCAGCTCATGAAAAATCTGATTTTCATGACTGATTCCATGTTCACCTGTACAATTGTGTGCTGTTTATTGCAATTTTAATATATGAGGTGTGATTATTAAATAATAAGACTGGGCTTACGTGAGTCGAACCACAGCGCGCATGAGCGAACCACGTGGTAAACCAATTAACCAATGGGCAAGCATAAACAACTCCTGAACGTTTCAATCCGCTTGCTTCAGTTTGCTGTTACGCATCGTTTGAAGGAGATGTGTTTTTCTTGAGCATTAGTCTCATTGTTTAATAGCCACACCTCGTTCATGCACTAAATGAACAATGTGAATATGTGTGCATGCACATATGTGTATGTGTGTGTTTTGCCAATCCATTCAAACTAGCTGATGTTAATCGGAATGTCAATCGGAACATGAAGAATTTATGCAAGGAGAGGTGGATTTTGAACTTTTATACTATTAATGGATGTTTTTTATGCTTGCATTTTGTCAGTGATGAATACAATCACGAGCTGAATTATTACTCTTACCCAGCTTAATTTGCCCTTTATTTGTGTCTTTATTTGTTATGTTATCCTCTTTTCTAACCAGGTGTTGTATGATCAGTATCAGTATGGTCATGTTTTGGTTTATGTTCTTAATATGATGGAAATTGAATTTTGTAAAAAATTACACTAAATGGGCTCATACCCTATTTGGCTGGCCAGTGGTTTGGTGCATCTGCTGTATCATATCTCTGAAGTTCTACTGTAAGCTAAGGATTACCCAGAGGGACTGGCTAAGTTATGTACCTCATCCATGGTTGTGTTACATTATTGAAACGCATTGTATTGCGATTAAATGGTTGTTAACTTTGCCTCACAATATTTTGTTAATGCCTCTTAATGTCTTTTCTGCAATCAACTTTTTGTCTGGAGAAAGATGTGAAGCTGTTGTTGCTGTGGTAACACATGATCAAGTCATCACATTGTTAATATGCCACCTACTGCTTAATCCATTCCCTGATCATGTGATGATATTTCCATATACTACCAGTTTTTTTTTTTTTGTTCTGGTCAGACTAAATAAGTTAAATCCATCTGTAATCATTTTAATTATATGTAATTTAATTATGTTAGGTGTGTTGGCTGTCTTGGTCATTGGGATTTTGTGTAATATGCCAGATCCCAGTTGAGAAAACAAGTTTCAATTTCAATATTCCAGTTAAAAATAAAGGATGAATAAATAAGATAAAACATCACAAATAATAGATACAGCATAACTATCATTGCAGCGATGTCAGCACTCCACTAGTTAAACTCATGCTATTATGGACTTTTAACTTGCTGAATAAGCTTGAAAGAGCCAATATACCAACTAGAAATGTTTTAAAAGCATGGCCATATGGTGCCAATTGATTATCACTGAACGTTGAGATCAGCCCCTGCTGTATTTTATGAACTTCTCTATAACTTTTAAGAAGTGAGAAATTGATGGGTCATAGGGAACTTTTGTTTTCTTCACAGTGTTTTCAGCTTGCAGAATGTCGTCATGTATTATTCTGACTCTAAAAGGCTCACAGCGTACCTCAGTGCACCAATATTTTATATGTTGTTCCCATTTTCTTTTCTCATTATCTTGTCAGTGTATTACTGCAAATGCACATGTCACTGCAGGAGCTGTAATATAACACATTTCAAAATGAATGCATTCAATTGACAAAATATTTGATTATGAAAAATTATATGATGCATGCAGTATAGGCATTAAACACTGCTGAGCTATACTGGACAATGCCAGATGGACGAATCCAATGCCATCATCCTCATCTGTTGTTTGATCACAAGGGATCAGGATGAAAAAAAGTTTTCCACCAGTCCATGATGAGCCTGGTCCAGCTGTGTGCTTAGCCAGACGTTCAGTAAAAAGCTTGTTACATTATCAAGAGAGAGAATTTGAAAGCTAGAAGGTGTGCTCTGTACCCGCATATATTAAGATTTGAAGTCCAATTTAATTTCCTTTAGCTAGCCTTTTGAGGACATTTACTGCTCAGATTTGCTGTTTTCTCTGTATTTGTTCCCTGTTTTTCATCCCCAATCCAATTAAATTTGTCCTCATTCACATAAAAGTGCCTGGCTGTTTTAAGAGCCAAGCTGATTCTTTCTCATATTAAAATAAATAAACATATCCAGGCAACCAAAAGGCAGGCAACCGCACCAAAATCAGTCTGCTCTCAAGGCTGTTTTTTTTTTAAGTCATTGAGACATAACCCCCTGGATAGAGAGAGGAAGTTGGCAGCTGTCTTTGCCATGGACATGATTCTTTTGGCATGGTAGACTGAACACTGTGTCAATTGCCTGATTAGGCCCCAGTGAAACCTTGCCTTCCTCTGTGTATCGAGTGGACAGAAAGCATAGATTTTACTGGGCCATAAAATGTAATTCTGAGCCCTTTTTTTGCATTGTTAACTAATCACAGTACCAATTTTTTTTAGTGAATGAAAGTCACTGAGAGGAAAACAATGAAAAAAGTTGCTATGAAGATTTATTTCATTAACATCATTCCTCTGGTGTTCCTCAAATCAAAGCTAACAATGCAGTCATACCAAACTGCATAGAAAGACCTTCAAAACAGATCTGACAATCATGAAATGAATAATTTTGATTACTATTGGTAAAGTGCAAAAACAACACTGCTTTTTTTTGCATGCTCCTTGTTGTCTGAGAAGACTATGAGCTCTGGGAAAGAGGTATTGGATATCTGAAAAAGATCAAACAAATCATTTATTTTCTTGTAGCTCAACAGCTTGTGGAAATTAATTGGGGTTGGTTCAGACTGCGAAACCAGGATAAATATAGTGTGGATGAAGCCGGTGACACCGTTTATACTTTTGAGAGTTTTTAAGTTTACTTCTTTTATGCCTATTACTTTTGGAGAGCCTCCCATATTGAAGGGACCCTCAAGGGAATGGTTTTGTTTTTGTGTGGAGACATTCAGGCAGTGTGCTAGAAGCCTTAGTATTCTTTTTTTTCAGCAAGGACTCGCATGAAACAGAACGCTGTACCAGATGATCTCATCTCAAATGTGCTCCATTGTGTCTATACATAGCTGACTTATGAAAAATTTCATTCATTGACTTGTCACGTCATGTATACTGAAAGCAGGCTTGTATTTATAAGATAGGTATTACCATAGATGTAAACAATAAAACAAAGCAGGTTCATGTACTGTAGAATGAGTGTTGTGGTCCCGGGAGAGTTCATTTTGTTGTGACACAGAAATTCAGTTCCGTCTTCCGAGATCACAGTGTATGGGAGGGGCTGTCTTGCATTTTAATCATCATGAAGAGCTCAATTTAAATTTAACAACCATTCCTCCATCAGCTCACTTCAATTTACCTCCCTCTCTTCATGTAAACACAATCAAAGATTCACTCGCAACACATTCCTGGGCTGTTAATTTCATTAGTTGCAAGGCAATTTGAATTCTGCTGTTACTAATGCTAAGTTATGCATTACAAAATAAACCGTTGTTCAAAATGTTAATGGCATATACACAGAAAGTCTAACAAGAGTATGTGTACGGTAGGGCACAAAGTGTTACAGAATTCTACTGTACGGTAGGTAAAGTACTCGGCAACAGAGCAATTATGTGCCCCAGGTTTTGGAACTGAATCCTGATCGTGCACTTGCCACCTGCGGCCAGCAGCCCTGCAGGGCGATGAATAAGTGACAGAACTGAGGTTTGAGTCAGCAGGAGACCTCCTGCTCTGCTCCATCTAGTACCTACAGGCATACGGAGGACAAGCGAGAACCCAACTAAACCTGCAAATGGACAACATGGGCCAGTCTGTGTTCTTCCCACTTCATGGAGGATGTGGCCTCAAAGAGACAAGCCTCCTTTTAATTTCAGTCATCCAAAATGCTGCCAGCTTCATGTTTACAGGATATTCATTGAAGGAAAGTAAATCCTTACAACAAGAAAAGTATGACTCCCTCTATAGAATGTCGTTGGCATCAGTCATGCAGTTTACTGTTGCTGCTCCTTCATGACATTGCCTCTGCCCTGCTCAGCTACTGAAATGTAGAAATGTAAATAACCATCATGCTATATATTATGAGCTATCTGATTGTCATGCATACATATTTTCCTTACTTCTCTTGCCTTTGCTCCATTTAAAATGGGGTCTCATCACTCCTAAACTCCCCATGATTGGATGGCTGCTGTGAGGAAGAGATCAGCCTGCCAATCATCAAGGGGGACCTCAGACTGCTAATTAATAAAGATAATTAGGCACAAAGAGCATGAGGCAGCACACAGAGAGACATGTTTAAGAGGGAAACAGCCTGGAGAGCCATTTTTTCACTTCCTGTCTTTTTTTTTTATTTGGGGGATTTAGTGGGGAAATGTTCTGAAAGCATAAATAGGTTGAAAGAGTGTGAGGGCTACGAGCATCCTTCCACACACACATAACCACGCACAGACACATGCATACAAAAACACAAACACACATGCACATGATTGCACATACTCACATGCACTAGCACAAACACACACACATACATGTGAACACACACCCACGCACATAAAACACATGACAACTCCTGCATCACAGTCACCCTCATGGGAATTACTACTGCCTGTGTTGAGCACCAACTGATGGAATAAATAAAAAAACATCAGCTGCTCCAACAAAAACCTAACCATAGGAAGAGCAGAACAGAGGCAAGGCAAAGAGCTGCGTGCAGGGAAAGTTTCTGCACTTTTAAAGAGCGTATGACCGTTTACATTTCTCATGGGAATGAAAGGCAGAGGTTTGAAAAGGTCATTACTCGGTCTGAGAGCGCAGATTTCCGCCTCGCTCTCTCAGTATCCTTGCCCAGCCTCCTGAAATTCTCTAAGTTTTCTCCCGTTTTTCTCTCACACTTCTTCTTTTACCCACAGTGCACCAGGACAAGCAGCAAAGCATGAGCCTGCCTGGGGTTCTGGCTCAGAGCGCAGCTGATCCAAAAGCCAGGGAAAAAAAAGATGCCCTCTCTAAAAGTATTTATGTCCCTGTTCAACATGAAACTCTCCCTACATGAGACACCATTTGTAGACTTGAAAGAGGAACTGAACCAGTGTCGTTCAGTGGCAGCTTCTGCTTTTCTGGCATTTATGACCTCCTAAAGTGGTTAAAAAAAGAAAAGAGAAGAAAGCACAGACAGTGCCCCTTGCTCTCCGGGAGAGATTGAGAAGTATGAGGTTGATAATAGCAGAGCTGAGTTTAACAGTGAGAGATTGAGGAACTCCAGTGGGGAAATTATGGCTGTAATATTGGTGTGATAAAGGGAAACATTGAAAAGTCATTCAGCTCCTCTGGGGGTCTATCTGGGAAACCTCTCTGATCCATCAGGAGCCTCGCATGCCTGCCAGACCACCAATGACAAAAAAGGCTTGCTGCGATCCTATTGGACCAACCCCATAATCTACTGTACTGCAGGGACTCAGCAAGCGGGCTGGAAGGTTACTGATGATGCCAGACTGCACTGAGGATGACATGCCTGCATTTGTATTTCAGCATATTTTGTTTCGCAGGTGGTGGATATCTGAAGCTTAAACAAGTAGCCTGAGAGACTGCGACAACAGTGAGTGATACAGCAGCTGCATCCACCAATCATATCACCCTGAACCCCTCTCATGTTAAGCTTATGGAGCTAAACAGGTGTGGGTGTTTTGAGTAGTTGGATGGGAGACCCCCTAGACTGCCCCTATTAGGGCTTTTAGAGAGCCAGTAGGGGACGTGACTCTGTCTTGGCCATTCAGAACTCCAACACTCCAGCACAATGATGGATGTGCTGGGCTGTACAAGGTGATGCGAAACTGAGGTCCTCACTCACAGTGGTCATATACTGTAGATTCAATGGCCTTTTTTTGAAAGAGTGTTAACCCCAGTGTCCTAAATAGCTAATTTGCTACACATCCCCCCCCCCCAAAGGAAGCTAAACTGACATCAGGAAGTATTTTTTACACAGATAGTTGTCAATGCTTACCACAACTCGCTAGCTTCGTGGTAGTGCTCCTTGAATTGTCCAAGACTTGTCTTAATAAATGTCGGAATATCATATATACTGTATATACATGGTGAACCTAGAGTGGTTGTCAGACAGTCTGGTTCTTATTAGTGCACATTCTTATCTTCTTAATATATTACATTCACGTTATACTGCACTTTGTTTGTTCATTTGGTTAGTTGGAGTGACTTTAGATTAAGTACCTTGAAAAGAAATGTTTGTGAATACCGTAGAACAAGGAGTAAGGATTACCTATTTATACTGCATCCTCCACACCAGTTAAAACAGAACCTTAAACAGAACAGAACATTCACGCACCCACTCCATCTCACTCAAAAAATGTCTTTACATAAACATGGAGTCAATATTAAAAACCTGCATCACAATTCATTTGATGTTTTTGTATTTATTGATTTATTTCATTTTTTAATGGTCAGGCCTCTCTGTGCCTGTCACATCGGTGAACAAGGATTCTGCCAGGAACCCAAGCAGCACTTAACCACTGAGAGGGGATGATCCTGGAAGTACATTAACAGATCCCGGGGGACACGGACCTGTCTGTCAGGATACCATTCCTTGGGAAACGTTGATTCCATGTGAGCCTTGCTATGCTGGAACATGCGAGGAACTGGCTTCTGGAGGGAAGGGAGTTAATAAAACTTGCAAGCAGGTTCCCTTCTGTCATGTCAGCTAACAGGAAGTCTCCAGATGGGAGTGACATGAAGGTCACCGTTGCAGAAGGATGCGAACACAGCTGTGTGGCGTAATGGCAGAATGATGTGCGAAACATTCCGGGTCCATTACATTTTTTCATCTATGTTGTTTTGTTTTTTTTAGCATTCTTCCATTTTCCTTCTCCTCCCTCCTAATTACCCCTTAAGATAACAGGAATTTCTCCAACAAAAGTGCAAGGCTGTTAATGAACAATCAAAACGCTGTCTGGTATTCAGGAGGCATTTAATTGTTCAGGGGCGGCGATATTTGAAGTGTCTCCCCAGCCTGCGCTTCCTATGAAACCATCCCTGATCTCATCATCATGGAGAGAACGTCCAATCCACAGATGCCATCGTCCACGTTCAGTCGCACAGCTCGCAGAAAAGCTCTTGATTAGAAACTTAATTATGGCCAGACAGCTCTGTAAAATATTGCATTAACAGAGATCCCATCAGCTGGACCAATACACCTCCTTTCTTTTCTTCTTTTTTTTTTTGATTAGAAATATATTCCACCCCTAAGCTCCAGACTTTGAACTACACTCCCTCTTGGGTTGATTTCATTCATGGCTGTTCGCTCCAATAATGGGTGAGGAAGGCACTGCGGCGTGCAGCTGTGGGTCTGCGGTCTACCTCCTTCACCTCCCCTTTCCCCCCTGAGAGTGAATGACCTCCTAATGAGATCTGTACTGTTCCATTTAGAGGGGATGACTCCATGTTGCACATAATCTGTTTTTGATTGGGGATTCACCTAATGTATACATCAGTTAATGTCAGACCTAATGTTTGCCACAACGTGATTCCCAAGTTGTACATTTGTAAAGGCTGTTTAGAAGCCGGTTATTTGCAGTGGAGAAGCACATCGTGTCACGCTGAATAACACTGGAATGAGTGATGATGCTCTACAGTCGGACAGCTGGGGCACTCAATGTGATGCAGAAAGACAGCTTTTTTTCCATTTGCATTAGATTACCAAAGTTAAGTTTCCACTTAAGTTCCCCACTCAGGTCTGAGGGTGTTTGTTAAAGCTTATTTACGCAGTGAAGACAATGTTTCACAGAAGAGGGAGAAGACACCTCATTTAATCCTGAATTTGTTCAATATTAATGAGGTTTTGTGCAAGCGACAGCTGTTCTAGCGTGTCATATTGTCTCAGTAAAACAGCAGTGATGCACTGCAGTGTGATGGCTGCATTTGCTGACAGTGACTTACAGACAACCCTGCTTATCACTTCTAGCAGTTATTCCTCTGATTTTTTTTTTTACTCAGGTGTAAGGTCACATGACCCATTTTCCTGGTAAAACTGTATATCTCATTTCTCAATATTTATTCCAAATCCCCTTTTTTCCCAAATTTTTTTGTCCCAAACCTTCAGCTGCACATCCTGAGAAGCTGTCGTTTCCTGGGTGCCCTCACCCTGCAGCCAGTGACTGTATTCTGCATTCTGAGAAGTTCTACAAGAAGGAAATCGCTGATTGGAGGAGGGACGCCAACTGCTGGCCTATGAGCACCTGCCATGTTGCTGGGAGGAGTCAGTATACGGGTTACTGAGGAGCACTGGGTGTGTTTAACTCCTCCACCTCTTGACAGGACCAAGACAATTATGTTTGACCAGTGCAAATTCCTGCTTGTTTTTGGAAACTGTGAGAGCTGAAGCTAATCCCATGATGTCTGAGATACAGGACTCTTTCTGAACTCATGGTCAGTGTCTCTACTGACTCATCCAATTGAAAGTCCCATCCCAGCCTATTGTTTCACACAAGTTAACCTTCCACAGTTGTGAAATGGTACCATTTGAAACCAAAGTAACATTTCACTACAGTCATTTAACTGATGCTTTTATCCAAAGCAACTTGCAGTTGATTAGGCTAACCAAGAGCCGATCCCCCTTGGGGGCAATGTGGGGTTAAGGGCCTTGCTCAAGTGCCCAAAAGCAATGGTGTTTTTGCTGTGGCTAGGCTGGGGCTTAAACCACCAACCTCAGGGGTCCCAGTCCTGTACCTCGGCCACTAGACTACTGGCTGATCCCAATGATCCCAATGCATTACAAAAATGTAAAATCCCGAAACTATGTGCACCAAGAAACTCAGGCAATAACTTGCAATTTATTAATTCCATTTCATGCAGATGAAATGAAGTGTGAGTTAGAAAAAGGCTGTTTTGTCCACATTTAGTGTGGATGCATTTAAAGAAAACAAAACAAAATCTTCTCAAAGTTTTTATAATATTTTGGTCCAGACACTGGAGCAAATAATGGAGCAAACCCTACGAAAATACAAATTTGCAGTAACTTTTGTATCATACCTATCAAACATTTTATTTGTAATCTTGCAAATCTGAGGAAGAGGAAGGTACAAATTTATCGAATTGAATGTGGTGTCCACATTCATACCTCTATGCAAAAAGCAGATCATCTTCAAATTCAGCCAACATATAGCAATTTGCTATTTGCTATGCCAGTGTGGATCCACCCGTCAGGAGGATGCCCCATGTGACTCCTCTGATTCACCTGCTGACTTGCTTTTGCTATTTCTCTCCCCACAGATCTTACACCAATTACATATTACTATGCGATCAGAGGATTAGGGAGTCAACACTTTCAGTTCACAATCATGCAGGCCCCCAGCCAGCCAGTAGAGGCTGGTAGAGAGTGATGAGTCAGCACCCAAATGTGGCGCACTTCGCACATATACTTGCCCTCCAGCCAGTCACAATGCTGCAACCTACAGGCCTTGCACCACTACAGCAGATCCAGATTCATAACCATTTTATTGCCATACTTCAGGCATTTGTCATGTATGCTGTTAGATTTGGGAAAGACATTGGTTGTTGAGGCATATATTTATATAGTATACAACATCATATAAAGCATTACACACAGATTCACAGATTACAGGAGATGTGGGTAACAGATGGTAACATAATGACATTCAGTATGAAAAGACTAAGAGTCTCCAAAGTGCAGAGATGAAGACAGCCAAAGTCAGCTGGGGGAGGAGTATGTCACTGACAGTGAATGAGAGGATGAGTGTCTGGAGTGTGTGGGAGGGATTGGCCATCCTAACCTCAGCCTTATCTGTGGTGAGTCAGGGCTGACTGCATCATACCACCATGAACTCCTGGCCACAGTTACATCACATATTATGATCATTTAACTGATGCTTTTATCCAAAGCGACTTACAGCTGATTAGCTAACCAAGGGCCAATCCCCCCTGGGAGCAATGTGGGGTTAAGGGCCTTGATCAGGGGCCCAACAGCAATGGAGTTCTTCCTGTGGCTAGAGTTGGAGCTTTGGTACCAACCTCAGGCTGAAAGGGCCATCCTGCACAGTCAATGAACACCTGCAGCACCTGAGATGCCCTTAGAACTGTATTTTTATCAACTGAACTGTGTTCTGGAATGGCTAAAATCACACATATTTCCTCACACTGTAAAAAAAAAAAAAAAAAAAAAAAAAAACTGCTTTGGATGCTCATATATGACGTTTTATGTGATACATAAAAAAATGGCTGTCAAATCAATTTAAGTGGCAAAGAAAAGACTGAATGCAGCCAAAAATCCCACATACTGTTCACTCTGGATGACGCCCTGCATGCTTCTTTGTGTGTTTTTCATTTTGAATCCCATTCTTGCCCTGCATTTAGCCGGAGGTTTTTACTGTATGGACAGTGTTCAGCTTCCCCATAGGCAGCCATTTAAACCGCTGCCCGACAGGCCGGCTGTGGCTCAGAGGCGATGACTCCTGACTGAATTCCCTGCTCCTGCAGGAGACCCCCGCCTGGCCCACACACCAGGAGAGTCCAAATCACCTCCACAAGGATGCTGAGAGGCTTTGCTTGACAGGCGCACGCTCAAATTGACCAGAATAGAGCTGTCTGCCGCGCATGAGGATGTAAGACAAAAAACCATCTCACACCCGCCGTCTCACAGGACAGCAGCACTTGGAACATTAGCTCATTATATATGCAGGGGGATTTGGACAGGGGATTCTTCCCCTTCACAAAACCTATACAAGACAGCATAAATATCCACACCAGGTTCTCCTTAAGCTTTCATAAATATTCACAGTGTGCAAAATCAAATATGATGCACACAGAAAGTGCTACTCTTATCCTCTGTGTTTTGCAGGAAGATTTACCTGTTCTGAAATTCCTCTTCTTACAAGTGAGATTCCCTCTGACAAATCCTGTATGGACTGTATGTGCGTGAAATACCCCCAATTCCAGGTTTCACACTGGGAATTGGGATAAAAAGCGATTTCTTTGCTTTTACCCCAATTGACTTTGCATTTCTGGTTTGGGAGAGTTGTACGTTACATCCCACATGCATGGAGTAGTCACACATACCAAAGGATAAATCACACTGTCACATCAGAGAATGGTTCTCCTTCTTCTTTTCTCAAATACCTCTTCATACTCATGTTAAAATATGTCAAATGGTAATGTGAAGAATCCCTTGTCTGCCCAAGCAAATCAAACAGAAAATTTCACTCTGTAAGCAGAGAGGTAAACAGATTTCTTGGTCTTTATATTTCTGGCTTGGGGACATTTTAGGGAATATCCCCAGAGTGCACCTGTTCCAATTATGTTTGTCATTCATTTAAAAATGGACATATATAGAGCATATAAAGCCTGGAATGGGAAAAGTTTTCCAACCATCAAATCAGACCACTGAATGTTACTGTTCTAATTTACGTACACAGACACAGAAAATGAGCGCATGTGATATCCTGAGGAATCAAAGAACAACATGACAGACAGTTAAATCTTGGCATAATAGTGCATATCAACAAAAGCACTAGAAATATACTTACCAAATGGCCTTAATTATTTTAGAACATTAAAATCATGTCAAGCCAAAATGGGCATTGGTAATGTTCGCCAGGTGTAAAACAAGTTAAAACAAACAGCAGACCACAAGAAGGAGGTGATGCAATCACAGCCCAGAATTGTACGCAAGGGCGTCTCAGCACTTGCATTGACATTTCATTTGGTCTGAGTGTTGAGTTTTCATTTGGACCCTGAGAGAACATAAACTGCTGGTCGGAAAGTGACTGGGTTGATTGTGAACTCTGAAACTCATATGAGCTGAAGTGTTTTTTAAAACTCCACCGGCCACTTTTATGTCTCTGTGCTGCACTTCACTTCTGCTCTCCATCTCTCTTGCCTGGCAGCTGTATTTTACTCATCCCCTGGACCTGTAATAGTGTTCAGTAACACTAATGTCTAGCAACGCTCTCACAGCAATTATGATGATGAACCATTACATACCTTGATTAACACATTCGGAGGAACTGTATGATCTCTCCCACTGCATCTTCTTCTTTTTATTATTATGACTACCACTACTGTTATTATTAGTAGTGATAGTAGTAGTGATGGTTTTAGTATGTATGTATGCATGCATGCATGTAGCCTTTATACATTACTTACAGTATACAGTAAACTATTACAAAGTAATGAATAATGACGAACATAAACTAGGAAATATGCCTCAGCTGAATATCATAATTATAGCTGAATACTGCATATTGAAATGGAATGAAATTTAACATTTGACACAGTTCATTTTAAAAATAGCTGAAATGACAGTTTAGCTGTTGGGAGAAATATATTAGTTATGACACTAGGGGGTAAATTACAAAATCATGATAGTCTGAGTGAAAATGCATTAGAGCATAATGTGAACATGAGAACCATGTGAGGCGTTGGGTGTTAAGGTACAGGTAAAAGAGATATGTCTGCAGGTCATATTGAAATGCAATATATTCACTGTTATAGCTGTAACATGGAAGAATTTTCTGGCATTCATGGATGAAAGTTTGGGCATCCTTGGCCATGCTCTGTTCAGATGTACCCTCTCCGGACACTTGAATCAGCATTTCTTAGCTGAGGCATGAGTGTTGCCTGCAGTTTCATCAGCAGCATTCCCAACATATAACCTCCATTTCTGAGGCCAGACCCTCCCTCTGGTCTCTTGCTGTACCCCCTCTTTCATCTCAATCAATCAGCTACGTCTGTGAGGCCCCACAAAACGATATCCAATTAAATTCTGCTGTTAGTGTGAGGCTTCTTAGCAATTAGTAAGGAGCAGCCCGTTGTCTGCACACGGTCAACTATCACTGTCCTCTCGTAACGGCACCTGACAGCCGAGCGCATCTCCCCTTTCCAAGGGCCAAGTATCCATCGCTAGGATCCAGGTCCTTCTCACCCTCTCACTTGGCTTTCACATCCCAGTAGCTTGGTCTGACTCCAGACCTATGCCACAGAGTAATTAGTAAAGACTGAAACATGTGGGGAAAGCCGGGCCCAACTACAACAGTAGAGAAGGGCTCATTGAAACCGTCAGCGTAATGTTCTCACTTTGGTCTGTGATTGGAGGTGAGGAAGTACAGACACTGCTTGGTTTGTCCAGGAATCTGTGCCATATTAACAGCCAGGCTCAAATAAACGCCAGAGAAGAGAATAATGTATGAACTGACAAGATCCCTTGGGAAGTGTGAATTAAATAAGTGAAACTGTGGCTCTGTTGAACTTAAAGTATCTAAACAGATAGTGCAGGTGACAAAAACAATGCACATGCTACATTAAGACATTATGGTATAATACTGTCCTTATGCTATAATAACTTGATTTATTTAAGGCTGCTGGCTTGAAGGCATCATAGAACAGACTAGAGGACACACTTTTCATATTTTTCTCACTGTTATACTGTTGAAATAAATCGACGGTTTTCACATTTTGGTGTTTTTCCTTCAGTTTCCTTCTGTATTCCTGTAGGTATTGCCCTGTAATGATGTGCAGTTTAAGTGGCTCCTTGCGGGCATTTCAGATGTACGGCAGACATTTCAGGTTATGCAGCAGTGGGGACCCATGGATGGCATTGCAGGGGCCGTTGGTTATTGGAATCAGTGGCCTGAGAGGCCATATCGAGCAAGGTTTACATGACCCAGGGAATGCCAGTGAGGGGGACTCGTAAGTGAAGGCAATAAAACTGCAGCAGCTATCCCCCGTAAAGCTGCCCACCAATAAAGAGCAAACACAACTCACTGCAGTTCTATAAATCCTGCTGTCTCCGATGCGTCGCTTTGTTATTCGCCGTGTCTTTGTTTCAACGGGAGACTTCCGCAGCACCTGCAGCCCGAATGAAAAAAATGACGAGGTGGCAGGCCATAAAACTTAACTGCAATTCAGCGTTGTAAAGCAGCGGCAAAACTGTAAAATCCCGATAAAGCTCAATTTTGTGTCGAGAAAAAAAATAAAATTAAGTAATATATTTACCATATAAATCGCTGTGATTTATTCTACAGCAGTATCACAAACACAACTTTTAGGTATCAATTTTTTTGCACATTGTTTGCCCAGGCTATGCAGGAAGGACAGAAAATATAAAAAAATAAAAGGACTTCAGAAACAAGTCATGGATGGATTATACCCCTAAACAGGGACGTGTTTATGATGAGGTACGGGTACTTTCAAAACAACATTCCTGCCAATGTAATGTCAATATAACAGCAATAAACTTCCCCGTCTTCCTCCGATGTGCCAAAGCTCCTCCCATGCCGGATCCCACTGTCTGCAGCTCGGCATGGCTCCATGTCCTCCCTGTCTGTGAGGGTCTGGCTGCCATGCTGCGCTGGCTCTGCTGGGGGCCAGGTAGTGAAGTTATCAGGCAGCGTTTCTGAGCACGCTCAGATGGGCAGCATTGGCTGGCTGATTACGGAAAGCTGTGGGGGGACAGCACACTGACGCTGCTTCATTACAGGAGAGCTGAAGCTACACCTAATCACTCACTTAGTACAGCCAGCCCCATTACTCTCCTCTCAACACTTACAGACAAGGGAGTGGCTTTCATAAAGTCCATCGATAAAATCTGGGGGGGGAATCAGGAGTTAATACAAACAAAAGAAACATTTCCACAGTAAACTGATGTGTTGTTGACCTGACTGCTAGGACTGAAAACTTCTGTAGGAGCTCTCTGGGTGCACTTTTCTCTTCTCTCTCCCTCCAAACCTTTACTGCATAAATGTCTCATGTAGTCATCTTTAATTCATGTGACAAAGGAGACACTGTGTTCACTTGGTTACCACACCTTTTACCGTCTACGGCTCTGTTTTAGCAATTATTCTCCTGAGTGAGCCTGACACCTAAATTCGCATTCAAACAGGATTCGATGTTATAACTTGGTGTCTTTGGGAAGTCAGATGAAGTCTCTTTTTGAATACATTTCTACCTGTAAATGCATGGGTACATGATTTTCATCTTTTGTGTCATATACTGGATATCATAAATTTTTACAACATGTATAACATTTGGTAATATAATGACATCTATAATATTCAAATGATAGAACATTACAGAATGAGTCGAACATAATATTATGGTCGTAATGGATCTTATTCTGATAATTTAATCCTGGAAAATGTTATTTTGATTATCAAATAAGATTTAGCATTTTATTTCTCAGAATTCAGCAGTCTTTTGTAGATAGTATATCCATAAGGTGTTTACTATTTCTTGATTCAATGCAAAATTTGGTTGCAGACCCAAGAGATTTCAACTGTGGAGCTGCCTTTTTACTTTTCCTTTTCTTCTCTCTGTTTGATCATATTTCTGATCTAATACTTGTATTGCCTCTCTGTCTGTAAGGAATGATTCGAGTAGATTTTCCATGCTTTTCAAAACAATGTACTAAGAATTTCCATTTCAAAAACTTGTTCTTCTTGCCAGTTTACCAGAATAATGAAATGGCCTTACCGCCTCAATATTTTAATAACCTCACATATGCGATAAGTATCTTTTCACCTTGGATTTAGGTGTGTCTTTTAGATGTTATTTTCCTTGGAGAACAAGGTGACTTTGCTCACAATTGTTTTGAATACTTAGGATAGAGAGGTTGTTTTTCTGTTGAAAATAACATGATTCAATGAAAAAAAGACCACACAAAAATTATACCTCCCATCTATTCACCCACTGCCCACTGATGATGATACTACTACAACTACAACTACAACTACTACTACTACTACTACTAATAATAATAATAATAATAATAAAAACAGGCTATGTATTGAACATTATATATATTTATATATATATATATATATATATATATATATATATATATATATATATATATATATATATATATATATATATATATATATTATAAACCAAGGATGTAATCAATTCAACAAAACAATTTGTTCATGATTCAACAAAATGAAACTTGTATGGAAGTATATACCTGCTGTATGCCAATGCTCTTTTGTTGCTGTTGAATAAGCAGCATATTAAAAGAATTCCCCCTTTTGAATTTTTCATGTCGATCTTTAAATCCTTTTAATTTAAATGTTTTTCCTCTCTGTCCGATCCTGCACCTCCCCGCCCTGTACGCAAGGCTGGACCCCCCCACACATACACACACACACACACACACACACACTAGCTCCCGGTATTACACCCTCCCCAGCCGGGATTATTTACTGCAGATCCGCGCTGAACTCGGCACTCGCCCCAGGACTGCCTGAAGCCAAGCAGCAATCAAAGCAGGATCATCCGCTCCACCTCACCCCCTGGGACCGCACAGGGGAGGACATACCAGGGAGAGACAGAGAGAGACCGAGAAGGTATGGACTGTCTGAGAGAGTGGAAGTGGGTGGAAGAGCAGGGGAAGGATAGGGTATTTGACAGAGGGAAGAGAGAGAGAGAGGAGAGAGAGAGAGGAACAGGCTAGGGAGAGGGGCAGGTTAAAGAGCGATTCATGTAAAATGCATATTCATCTCTGGAGCCCTCTCATTCATGACCAGTTGATTGTTCCAACCCCCACCACCCCCCTTTAGTTTATAATATAAATATAACTCAAGTTAAATGTCAAATACATGAACTATGATACGGTCTCAGGAAGATCAATACATTCTAAGAGTGACAAAAAAAGTCTGTGGTCCTTCAGAGTTCATGCTACAATATTTCCTGCTGCAGTGCTGAAGACAGCCCTGGATTAGCACAGCATTTTCCAGCATAAACCACCACAGTCCCCAGTTTTATTTTTGTGCACAAATGTTCAGTGTTATTGTTTTCTCCTTTTTTGGGAGCCTTTTTTCGCAGTCGAACTCCAGCAATGATTCTCCCTGACCCCATCAGTGAGGCGGAGTGTCAGCTGGGAGGAGGGAGCTGGAGGAGGGGCAGAATGTCGATTCTGGTGCCTTCAGCACTTCCTTGTCCTGCCCTCACTCTCAGAGCCGGGCCGCAGACGGTCGCAGGCCGGGGGCCACGTCACCTCTCGCCACTGAGTGGCAGAACATCGATTCCAGGCCTCTCCACCCCCCTCCTTCCTCCGAGCTTTCATTACCCATTGTAATGCTGTATCGCGACCACTGTCTTTGGTGCTGCACCCTTATTGCTCAATGAAGAGGAGTGGTTTTTGAAAAAATGTCCAAGTTTAACTCTTTTACTTTTAACGAGTTTTACCGAGTGAGCGAGAGAGAGCGTACGTTTGTTTCTGTGAGCGTGGGACTGCGCATGCATATGTGGGCTGGCGCCTGTGCGCTCGCGCAGGTGTGTGGGAGGCATCAATATTAACAGCCTGCTGATAACAGGGGCTGTCGCTGCAAGAGGTCCTTCTGAGAAATTCCTTAGAGCTGAGTCAACTTCATATAGCGTTGTTTATCATTGACAAACACAGCTTGCCAGAGGCCAACAGAGGTGAGAACATCCGGTGGCTGGGGCATCATCATCTATTTTTTACTTATTTATTTGTTTTTTTTTTTTGGTGGAAAATATGAGTCTGGTCTGATAAAGCGCGCACTGCTTGGTGGATGATGGGCTGTCAGAGATAAACAATGCTATCTGCACCTCACCCTCGCTTACCTCACAAGATCCCTGCTTCCTTTATGGACGAAGCTCCGATGATCAGACACAGAGACCTGTCTCCTAAGCATTCAACCCTGATGCATTTATTAATTAGTGTGTGACTGGTCTCTCACTCCTTTTATCTTCTGTAATTGGGCCAGACTTCAGAGAAAACTGTTGCAAACACCCTTCAGTGCTGGCACAACATTCAGAGACTAACCAGGTTAATCTCCAGTACTCCTTCCATCCTTCATATTTTCAATAGTTCCATCGGAGCTTCCAGTAAGCGACAGGAAGTTTCTATGCTACATTGAAATATATGGATATTCATGAAAAGGTGTGACTAAGGATGGAATAAGACTGGCCAAAGTACTGTAATTAGCTATGCCCATTCATGAACATGCATAAAATATATTACAGCTTCAGCTTCAATGGTTCAATGGGGCCAGAACTTCCGATGGAGTGGAGTACCTGGCAGGCTAATGGGATCTGTGGTGCATTGTCTGGTCCCCCTAAGATGCCTGTGCCCCACAATCCACTGTCATAATGGACTGCAGCTTGTGCTTTTGGGAGAGCAGGAAAGTTATCGCATAGGCCAGGACCACCTCCTCTTTATTTCTTTGTTTTCTGATGGGGGCTATTAGTTTGGGTAGGTGGCGGTGGGGAAGAGGGGCGAGATTGCAGGGGAGCTGGAGTGGTGAAGGCATGGGGGGGGGGGGTTAGGCACAAAAAGGACAGCTTCTAAAATGCACCCAGGAGGAGAGGCGGGAAACAGAAGAGAGCGCCGCCGCCTACTCCACATGATAAGGCCACGCAGATGATTACATTCCTGCTCTTTTTAATGAGAAGCAGAAACAAAAGGAGTGGGGGAGCAGCTGCCTTTTATGCGTTTTTGATACCGACCCTCCATTTATAAAGTCCTGTCAGATAGCGGCGGCTGAGACAGCGGCTCATTTACACCCTGTTTACTCTGATAATCAGCAGGCAGCCGCGCCACGCCGGGCCTCTCCGAGCCCGCTGGGGTTCATTATTGTGCTGCTTCACGTGAATCACCACGGCCTCCCACAAAGGCTTCGCGGCTCGGCAGGTCACGCTACCCCAAGAGACAGAGGCCTTGTCACAGGCATTTATCACCGGGATACAAGAACGTAGCTTATTTCTCATTTCTGGGCCTGCGTTCGTAAAGCTGGAACACCGATCTGGGATCAGCTCTCCTACACTTATCAATTCTGAGTCAAAGGGTGGAGATGATCCTAGATCAGTACTCTGAAAAGATATATGACCATGTGCCCAGGTCTTTTATATTTTACTCTCCATGTAGTGTTAGTCTTTTTTCTCTTAATTGTGTCTGATATACTGTGGTGTTCTGGTAAATTAGATGCTGGGTATATTGTAACTCCAAAACGTGTTAATGACAGTGAGGTTAATAAGGTGGTCACCTGCAAATCCTCATAAATTAGTGTACTCTGTGTACTTGTGTGTGTGTCCTTGGTAACACATGCTTTACAACAAACCGTTAGCAGACCAGCTGTACATTTATAACATATTATATATTATATTCTGACTCAGTTGTGTATACACATTTTTTTGGTCTGTGTTATTTGTGCATCAGGTAACACTTTTTCATCCCAGATTTGTTTTATCTGTGCATGGCTCTGCTCAGAGGAACGGCAGTTCCTTACAATTACCAGGTGTAACAATACAGCCAAAGGCATGACGGCGAGAAGAAATCCATCTGATCCAACAACAGGTATCCTTATTGCTCTCTGTACGCATACGAACAGGAGCCGACTCAAAGTCCTGCGTTAAACAAGGTATCACCCTCAGAGGCTGTGCAGCAGCAGCAGCCTCAAACTGTAGATTCTCAACGCCACGATGGCGGGCCGACATTTTGAAAGCCAGTGCAAACATGTGAGGAGAGAGCTGACGCTTTAGAGACAACCCCAAACATCTCGCTTTCAAGAGAATCCACCAAGGCGACGTGTCGGGGTTGGGGGCAGAAGATGAAAGAAACCCAGAATGCCAACCCCCTGGAATTTATCAGAACAGGGCTGCCATCTTGCATGCTTTTTCATTTCATGGAACTTCTACCGCAAACTTCTCCTGTCTTTGAGGAAGAAAGTGTTGTTGTGTTGTATGAGTTGCTTTTGTCTATGTGCGTGTGTGTGTGTGTGTGTGTGTGTGTGTGTGTGTGTGTGAGACAGTGTGCGTGCATTTCAGCATGAGAGGGTGTGGTTGTCTTTGTGCATATGTTTATGTGCATGTGTGTGCGAGTGTATATATGTTTGTTTGTGCTTGAGTGTGAGAGTGATGTGAATGTGAGATAATATGTGTGTATGTGTGCGTGTGTATGTGTATATACACACACAAACGGCCGCATACGGTAAATACATACTCCCATATACATACAGTACATACATGAATCTACTACATGCGTACATACGTGTACACTTGCTGCTTTATAGAGCATCTCATGAATAGACAGGGTCCCATGCAGCTCTGTAATTTGATAAGATCAAATGTGGGCTCTGTGTTTTGTGTCTGACTGAGCCCCCCTCCCTGCTGTAACGCCCGATCGGGGGTGGAAATTTCCACCAGAATCATCCCCCGCTGTCAATCCACCGTGTTTGCCTGATCGGCCCTGGCCGTAATGAGCAGCCAGGGGGATTTTCAACGGTATTCGAACCCCAGACAAACATCCTCTCCACCCCAGACCGTAACCGCCAATACAAAGCCCCGAACACAAGCCCTGTCCTGATGAATAAGTCAGACTCGCGGAGGAGAGAGGAAAAGCAAAATGGGAGTCAGAAAATGTTCGCTTCTCTTCCTGTTTGACATCCTAAATCCTGAGAAACCATGCAACGAGCAAGGAGAAGTCCAGGACGGCTTTGATCTGCATTTTGAATGTTTTATTAGGCGAGTTCACAAAATCAGGCAAATTGCTTTGAAAACAGTTCCTGTCAAAGAGGTGGGGATGCTGCGCGATAATGATCTTTTAAACACGTATCAATAATTACCCACTTTCCATTGATGTTCCCTTTCAACTCATCTTTTAATGGATCTTAAGGACAAAGCAACCTAATGATGCATATGACAAAAACACTAGATGAGAGGCCCTCAGATAAAAGCTTTGTATTGCTTATTTACGGAACGATTTTCTGAAAATCTTTCAGAATAATTGATTGGCTGCCATGTCTCTGAAACCTAGGGGATGGAAGACTAGGCTCTCACCCTTTCTTTTTCTCCATCAATTTCTTTCTCTTCTCTCAGATTCAAAATTGAACTCATATTCTCTGGCCCTGTTCTCTCTTTCCTCTCCTTCTCTCCCTCCCTCTCTCTATACCTCTCTCTTTCTCTGTTCTGTGACAGCTGTGGCATATCTATGCACTACTTTTCCTCTGTCTTTCCCTCAGTTGAGTTTATCTGGTCCCTCCTCTCCACTGTGCATGGAGATAAGATGATGTGTTCTGAGAGTAGGTCACACTATTATAGTGGGTGAAATCGCTCACACAGACTCACCACCAGTTCATTCCAAAAGAGTGAGGGTTTGTAGCAGACAAAGTGAGAAAGCCTCCGTTTTTTCATCTTTCTCTTTCCTCAAGGACTGATTAGGACAGGGATCTCTCCCTTTCCCTCTCCTTCCCTCTCTCTCTCCATCTTTTCCCTCCCTCTCTCTCTCTCCCTCTCCATCCCTTTCCCTCCCTCTCTCTCTCCATCTTTTCCCTCTCCCTCTCTCTCTCCCTCTCCCTCCCTTTCCCTCCCTCTCTCTCTCCCCTCTCATCTCTTCCCTCTCTCTCTCCCTCCATCCCTTTCCCTCCCTCTCTCTCTCCCTCCATCCCTTTCCCTCCCTCCTCTCTCCCTCTCTCTCCCCTTCATCTCTTTCCTTCCCTCTCTCCCTCTCCCTTTCCCTCCTCTCTCTCTCCATCCCTTCCCTCCCTCCCTCTCTCCCTCCATCCCTCTCCCTCTCCCTCCATCCCTTTCCCTCCCTCTCTCTCTCCCTCTCCATCCCTTTCCCTCCCTCTTTCTCTCTCCCTTTCTCCATCCCTTTCCCCCTCTCTCTCTCTCCCTCTCCATCCCTTTCCCTCCCTCTCTTTCTCTCTCCCTCTCCATCCCTCTCCTTCCCTCTCTCTACCCCTCCCCCCATCTCCCCCTCTCCCTCTATCTCTTTCCTCTCCACCCCAGGGTCTGATAAAGACAGGCTCACAGAATATCGGGCCACCAGGGAAAGCAAAGAAAAAAGACCAGGGCCTAAAACTTGGCAGAGTGCATTGATTATTCACACATCACTTTGTGGTTATTGCACAACTTTAATTACCCCAAAAGAGCTGATGGATAATATAAAAATTTAAAGAGGAAGGGACAGACTGAACAAACTATGTCCATTCTTGCACTGCAGTGGAGATTTCATGTTTTTCTAAACAGTAGATGCCTCATGCACGGAGGAAAGAGAGAGAGCGCTGGGGGGGGGAGGTGGGGGGACAAGTTGGTGCGGAGCAGCCGGGTTTAATTGCCGTGTGCCGCACAAGGCCGCTTCCCAGTTAACTAGCCCGCCGTTCAGCCCAGCTGACACATAGTCAAGAGAATATCGATGGGGAACGCGTTAGATCAATTTAGAGTCCCGCTCTAGCCGGGACTGAGCCGCTCCTGACTTTTTCAGTCTCTTTTTCCAGCTAATTGACAGTGACTTGAATGATTTAGGACGTGTTCCAGATCAAGACGCCAGAGCCATAGTCTCTTTTTTTTCTTTCCCTTTTTTTTCTTTGTTCCTGATGTGTGGGTAACTCCAGTGGCCAATAATCCCTCCCCGAATTTGAGGTAACTCCCCTCTCTAATAAAACAGCATTTGTTTCTGAGAGCGAATGAGACGTGGGAGGGTGTCTGGCAGTTTGAGCAAGAGGAAAAACTTGCTTTGTCAGCAGGTGTGGAGTGTGAAATGTGATTAGACACAGTCAGAGACGGGGTTAAGAGTCAAAATGAGAGCGAGCACTCCCACCTCACCTTCACAGCGACCCCAAGCCTCCGTCAGAGCATTTTGCTTTCCGGGCAGATTTGCTACCAGGACGAAGTGCGGCCTACTCCTGTCATAAACTCTCCCTGCTGGGCAACCCAGCGAAGACACGGCCATCCAGGCACCATGAAATACTGTCTGTGCTTGTCGCGCGGGGCGGGAGTAATTCAATTGCACTTAATCACACACCCTTGGTGGTTTTCCTGAAAGATGATATCATCAACACCATTGTTGTCCAAAGTCATGTTTTAAATCGATCCAATGAAGGATTATAACTCGTTGAGAGCTTATTTTGCTTGTTTTTGTCTTCTGTTTTTTTTTCCCCCTCCCCCAGCTCTACAACATGACATTATTGATGATTTTCATTGATTGGTCAATTATGGCAATGCATGAGGCTTGTGAGCTGCTGCTGTGAGATGACGATTATATTCCACTGCTCCACACAATGCTGTTCTCTACACCGCCTTTACAATGGAACTCTGCATCTCACTGCACACTTAATATATACGGTATTGCCATAGCGTGAACTGCTAAGCTGGGAGAAGAACTACTGCAGATCTATTACTTGGTTGCTATTCTCATTGTGTTTACTTTTTTCCTCACTGATTGTAGTAGCATTCCTTTGGGTTGCACAGATAACATCATATTTTTTTTTGTAATACATAAGCAAATGTGTTCCAAAATGGTGCAAAATATTAATATTTCATCAATGGTATAATACAAGAATATAACAGATTAATGATTCATTCCAATAAAAGTGTAGTTTTTTCTAGGACCATTTTAGACATGAAAGTGTATGTTATATATGCATGCTTTTTATTAAGGCACCACTGGGGTCTGCAGGTTGCCCACCACTCTCATTGTCTTTGCCATTGTAGAAACCAGGCCATCACAGATTCCCATGCTTTAGCTACAAACCGGAAAATCAGCAGCCACAATAACCACTAACAATATGATTGCTCCTATATCTGGCAATGACTCTTTGAGAGATCTACACCGTCTATACTTGTAAACGAGTGGAGCCCAGTGATAAGTGCATCGTTTGAGTAGGACTACAGCTTACGCAATGTTACACTTTTCTAGAGCAGCGATTTAAATAACCTGAAGAGTCACTCCAAGATTTTGCATTTGTCACTCACACTCAACAGAGATTTTGATGGATGCTCAAGTCAAACTTGGATGTTCAGACTAGTTCGATTAAGCAAATGCGATTTTTTTCTCCATAAATCAGTGCCAGGGAGGGTTCCCTCAGCTGATGACTGATACTTCCTGAGTGAAGGGCCACTGACTGCACTGCAGGTGCTAAAGCACTAGCACAGGAACCTGTGCACCAATAACCTGGAACCTCCCCACCCAGGCCCTCAGAGGACCTGCATGCTATATTGCTGACCTTCCTCTCAGAGAGTTTTTCTTTTGCAGCTGATGCCTACCAACCATGTGCTAGATGTAATTGTTTTGGGTAAAGTAGGAGGAAGTACTTGATATAGTTCACACAAAACATGCATTTAACATTAATCTTAAATAACTTTAATATGTTTATATACACATTCAGAGTCTTTGTCATCAGAATCACCTGTGTCGTAAAAAGATGAATTTATAGATATTTATATATATATATTAGATCAATTTTACAAGATGAGCACATGAGGTTTGTGGTAGTGATAAGAGATGAAGGGTGTGCCAGTTGGAAGATAATGCTACCATGTCCTACCTGTGGCACACAGATTTAAACCATTGTTTTATTTGGAGGAGCCAACGTTTTTGCAGCCATTTTCATTGGACTAGATAAGACTGGCAGCATATTAAGCAGCTCTACCCAATAAGGGTATAGTTTGTGAAGCTTCACTCTCACGTCATTGGTCTGCATTCTTCCCCTCATACCAGCTGCCAAAGCCAATTAGAGTCATTTTTGGTCCGAGAGCACTTATTTGTGGATCCGAGGGGCCATGACCCCATGTCTCCAGGGAAAAGAACTCTATCCAATGGAATTTCGGCAGTCTGATTGTTAGCTGGTTGCAGCCCCACCCCCAAAGCCCTTCTTCCCTCTCAGCTCCCCCTCCCAGCCCAGCAAATGAGCTCCAGCAGGTAGGAGACAATAATCATTGGCTCAGACAAGCCCAATCTGACAGCTTGCGCTGAAGAGATATTGAAAGGCTGAGAGACGGGGGTGTATTGAGTGCGTACGCGTGTTCATTTTCATCCAGGTCAGCGGTGGGTACCGCCGCTCCCGCCGCCAGAAGTGCAGCTCGATTGATGTGCTCCACATCGCCATAGAAACAGGCATGCGATACCATCAGCATATGGTGTCTTGCCATTTCTCTTCTCCACAGGGAAACCGGGCACATGAAACTAGGGTGGATCACAGAGAGATGCAGTGCGCTCGGCCAGATTGCATTGTGTGTGATACTCTCCTAAATCACCTGCTGTTCTGAACATCTAACTGGTTGTGCAAGAGACCTATGCTTTATCATCACACTAGAACAAAAGAATTAACCGGATTTTGAAAGTGTTTTTGTGTTAACCACTATCAGAATATATTTGTCAAAGGCTAGAAGGACAATCAATACTCTTAGATGCAAATGTTACATAATACTGTAAAAAAAACATACGGATCACAGCCAGAATCACATCTACATGATAAAGAAATGCTTTGGAACCTGTATCTATACCATGTTTGAAGATGGTGAGGAACATACATAAAATATCACAAAGTATAACCATGCATTTTAAATGGTTGTGTGTATATTCTACTGATTTGCTGTAAATGCAGTTGTAAACTGCATTGACAAACCTTTCACAGCCTATGGCGGAAGCTCAAGTAACTCATGTAAACTGGAAATCAGTCAAAGAGCATGTACACATGCAACACAGTATGGAAAGAGTTACAGTTATCTCCCATAGTTCCACCTGTGTTCTCTCTCTCTCTCTCTCTCACACACACACACACACACACACACACACACACACACTGCGGCCTTGACATCCTCCACAGTGTGAGAAGGCAGTTCTCTGACAGTGATGAATTGCAGATACATCTGGGCTGTAATAAGTAGGTCCTGTGTGCTGGGTGGAGGGGGTGGAGGGGGTGGGGGCAGAGCAGAGATGTGGAGGGCTGAATATTGGGGTCCCACCTGAATTCAGGAAGGGGGCGCCTGAATAATCTGTGCTCTGCTCAGCTCAGGGGTGCTCATGCAACAGGCTGGTAATTTTGTTTTAATAATAATAGATCAATGAATAAATACACTTCTGAAAATTAAAAGTGAGAATATAGAATGCATGAGAGGGTTTAAATTTACATCTGCACATGCACAATGGTGTTATAGTTTTGTTTTTATGTCATTTTTATGTCATTTGTATTTAAGCAATAGTATAAAGCTTGCCAAAATTACAACCAGTCAGGTCTAAAAAATATGGAAATTAGTGGAAAAAGAGACATTAAATGAGTGAGCAAGTGCAATCTTTTTTTGATTAGCTTAGCATAACTGTAAGTGGCTCCTCTCTGATTTCATCCATGCATACTAAGCCTATAATCAAAGCACACTCTGTCCATTTCAAAGCCGATCAATTAACGTTCAGTAAATCTGAACGATTAATTAATTTATTTCTGAGTGCAACTGAAACTGAGAGAGAGAGAGAGAGAGAGAGAGAGAGAGAGAGAGAGAGAGAGAGAGAGGGAGAGAGAGAGAGAGAGAGAGAGAGTGCACATACTGCTTTGGAATCTAAGTGATGCTTTTACTTCATGGATATGACAATGAGTGCGTCTCAAATAAAGGCTTTCTCTCTCATTTTTGGGCTATCACTCCAAAAGGAGAAGGGAATACGCTTTTGGTGTGAACTCTCTCCTGGCGGGCTCCTGTCAGAAAAAAAGAGGGAGAGGAAGAGTGGGTGCAGGTGGTTCTCAAAAAAAAACTTGAATTTCTTGGGAACTGTGCGCAGGGAAGGTAAAAGAGCCAGCTAGCGAAATGCAGCCTTCTGGAGCTTACACTGCTATATACTCCTATTCATGCCTGACTGCACCAGCTGTTTGGGAGCTGGTGACCCCTTAATGCAGAGAATAGCCTTCAGCAATAATCCTCACACAGGAGGTTTGTAATGTAGGATGTATTCATTAGCAAGAACCAGGACTCAATGAGAAAGGATGTGGGCACAGAGCTATGACCCGACCTCTTCCGTTCACCGTAGATTGTCTTTGGGATATTGTTCATTACCAGTCTTTCCCCACACCAATTGCTCTGCTCATGTGTCTGTGCATGTGTTACCTAACCGCTCGTGTAGAATTGATGTGAATCTGCTTGTTAAAACCGACGAAAATAACAACTTTTTTTTCTTCCCCTCGTCAATATGCCTACATTTGTTTCATTGTGTCGCGCGGTTTGCAAATCAAAGAGCTGCCTTTCAAGAGACACTGACGGTTGACCTCCCTAGTGATTCATGCCTGGCAGAGTCAGACCGCATCTAATTCTGAAATTCTACATTTTAATTACAAGGAGAACAAGGTGCTCTACAAAATCCTCAAAAGACTATCAATCTCACCTCCTCATACCAATTTCAATGTGAGGAGAGGCAATCTGGAATGCTAATCTCAGGGGACTATTTAAGACTTTTGAGTGCAGTGCGTGTTTGTGTACAGTATCAACAAAAACATGACACTGTTTGATTGGAGGTGGGGAAAGAGGTGTTTTGGGCAGAAAGGAATCAAGATTTTCATCTACAAAAATAAAAACATAAATTTACATCCATTATGGTTGAAAGAACAGCTGGTAATTAGTGGTAGAAAACCAGAAAAGGATAGCGGGAATGAAGTTAAGAAATACCCGACAGTAACAAACAGAATCCAGTGACCCCTGTGCGTCTCCAGGAAATGGTAAGAAACGGGGAGAGTATGTTCCACAGAGTGCTGTAACCTTTCATTAACTCAGTGGTCTGGGATGAATCACTTCATATGAAAGTCAAATGAAGCAATTAAAGGAGTCTCCTCTCCACAGAACGCCTGACCCTCAACCGCCTCTCTCCCCAACTCTGCCTGTCTGCTCCCCTCTCTCCCTTCTACCTTTCAGTCTCTCTATCCCTCGCTCTTGCTCTCGCTGTCAGACACTCATTTTCTATCACTCTACCTATTCTCTCTCTCTATCTCTCTCTCTCTCTCATTGTAAAGCTTGGCCTGGTGGAATGCTGCTGATGGCAGGTGATTTTCACAACCCTGAAAATGGACTAATTGATCACACCACCTTATCCTCCCCATTGCCTTGCAAAATAATTGTTTTAAAACCTCTGTTAAAGGCCTGGGCAAAGACGTGATCTCAAGAAGCATCTGGAAGCAAAGGAAAATGGGAGAAATGTGGAAACACTAACATAAGGACTGAAGCACAGCCATAACTTCAACTACTGGCACCAAAAACATGACTGTCCTCTTCCAGCTCTGTTTGAGGCAAGCAGACAGGAAGGGGGCTCAGCTCACTGCTCCTTGGAAACATCCTATACACTAATCCATATCCCCAGAGGAGTAACTATCCATGTTGTATTCATTTACTGTACGCACTATAAACCCCATACAAACTCTCCACTATCTATAATGTCAAATCAGACCCACAAGTAATAATGCTTGGAGTCTGGCCTTTGATCGTTGTATTTTCAGTGAAAGGAATCTGACAATAACCTTAAAATTGAGTTTAAGATATTCCCAATGTTTTTCTCCCATGACATATTTAAATATAGTCCTTATTATCCTCCATCTGGTTTGCTGGCTCCAGAAACACTCACCAGACCTCCTAAAACAGACCATCTGGATCATGTCTGCAGCTTCATTAGGGACTCTTTTTATTTGCACATTTTCTCGATGTGCACGTACATATTTTTCCTGTCACCATATCATTCAGTCAGTCATTACTTTTTGTTCCACTGTGTGGTTTAATGGGTCAGCCATTGTCAATCTGAAGAAGCTCCACCATAGATTCAGAGATGCAAACCAGAAAATGAAGTGTAAAGGAAATATGCGTGGGTGAATTATTTACAAAAAAATATGCACAGGAACACATGGAAATATACGCAAATGAAAATGTAGGTGTGTAATAATCATTAAAAAAAAAAAAAAAAACTCACTGGGTCACTGAACATTTCATAACTTTCAAATGCAACACACCTAGATACGAAAGGTTGCTGTTTCCTTAGCTGCAACATGAGTGAGAATAGAATAATTTTGTAAGTAATTTTTGAAGATAATTTTATGTAAAGATAACTTACAGACTCTCTATGTTACAGAATCATGGGCCACAGGGCAGGACAATGCTATTCTATTTCTCATTTCTTTCTTTCGGTATGTCTCACCACATCCTATTTCTGCTAACCCAATTATCTTTAAGTAAAGCTTTTAAATTATCTGTTTTGCTTTTGTGGTTAATGGAGGCCAAAGGTGTCACCGCGTAAAGGGAAGATAGCACTGACATGCAGGGTTGTGTTATTTATACTGCTCTTTTGGGTCTCCTAAGCACCTTACACTATTATCTCTCACTCACACAGCACTGCGTGAAGTTCGGCTTCCCTCTCGGCTGGTTTGCTCTTTTTTAATCTCGGCTGTTAGAAACCGGCTTCATGTAAAGCACTCTGAGACTTCCCTGACAGCATTAATATAATGCTCTCAATCAAGTGTCATTTGAAGAAAAACATTTCATCCTCAGCGAGGCACATGCATGACTTTCCCCCTCAATCCTCCATACAATCAAGGATCTGAGCACATTATCTGTGACACGGCAGAAAATAAAATGCAAAAGACACAAATAACTGTCTGTCATTCTGGAGCTCAGAGTTTATCCAATACTCTGTGATGATTAGAAACTTTTGGGTTTGGCACAGAGAGAGATAAATGAAGGCAATTCAGTCCTGAATTGTTTGAAATTACCAGGATGAATGTCTTTTTTTCTGCAGTACATTGTAGTAGAAACTCACAGAAAAAAGGGGTGATTAATTTGGAATACTGCACGCACATTCTGTTCCGGCGCGCCTGAGATCATTAGGGATGAAGTAATTAATGTCTAAACATGAACAGAAGTGAGAAACATAAGGAACCATTCTGAAAAAGAACCACAGGCTCAGTGTTGATCAAGGTCACATTTCATTTCTGAGGTTATTGAGGGTCATATGAAACAGCTAATGTCCCCTGCATTTTAAGTTTCTATTTAAGCAATTGCACTTCTTATTAAAAATAAATTTTGGAAAATAACTTGACAACTCCTTGGTGTTACAATTGCATTTCCATATGTAGTGTTTGTAAACACAGTCAGAGGTTTGCTACACTACAGGCTACAGGCTTGCTCTAGGTCTGAGAGAGCCCTTGTAATGGGGAGGCTTATAACTGCTGAGACATTGACTTTCAGAGGATAATGAAATAGACAATAGCAGTTGTTGCAAATAATATTTCTTTCCCTCTCCACCTCAGCTAATGTGTTTGGATTATTATTATTATTATTATTATTATTATTATTATTATTATGCAATAACATTGCTTCTCTGTTGCACATTTCAGAATTTATTGAGAAAGGCTTACAGTGCCATTTAGCATTCTAATCAATAATCTCTGAATCAGTAAAGATTATTTAAATGCATCATGGATATCAGAAAATGTATCAAAACTCATCATATAAAAATATTTACCCCTCTGGCTAAAAAAGACTACACAGACATGCCTTTCTACAAAGCCCCGCAAATTCAGCAGCTCTATTGCAAATCAGGAAGCACACCAGCATTGTTTTGTGAAGTATTGCTAAAGAGTGTGTGAATTAACCAGTTGTGTCATATAATTACAACTACCTGGTTGATCATGTTACAGTATTTGTGTTTTATATGTGTGTGCACTAAGCCACTTACAGTTTACCCACATAATGCTGTAGCACACACTTTATGCTAGCGTTCTTCCTAAAGTATAATTTTTAAGTATTTTTGGCCTGATTCATTCTCATCTTGAACTCTCACTGCAGGACATTTCCTGTGCTGGATCTTAGCAAGCTAACTGCTCCCATGGCCCAGTTAGTATGGGCATGCCTGTAGGTCTTAATGCCAACACAGAGCACATTGTTTATACATGCACACCAATCGCAACCCCTTCATTAAGCCAGCTAAATACAGTTTGTTAGACAATAGCCCACATCAGCTCCTGCAAGACTCAGGAGTTCAACATGTACACCCTTGGCCTCTACATTATTAACATTATTTTCATTCCATTTTGTAACCTGAAAAAAATCCAAAAATGATTGATAGTAAAAACAAAGACGTGAATGTGCTAGAGCCAGGGCATAGATGTATTTACTTTACTTTAAGTTTGATGATAAAAAATGTCCTCCACCTTCTGTGGCCTTGAATGAAGAACCCCTTCTCCCACCGATGAGGCTATGAAATAAGTTTGCTGAGCAGCAGCAATCAGTAGTTGTCCGAAGACGAAAGCAGGCACGCAGGCACAAGCCATAAGATATGGCCAGGGCTTATCGAAACAGCACATCAAGCGGCAGAAGACCGGAGCAGTTCAGATTAAATTGGCAGCCCCGTATCGCCACAGCTGACACGACGGTGTCTGCTTACCCATGAGCCAAAGCTCATCACTTGACTCGACCCTTGTGCTCAGGACAGGGGTGCACATCCATGCTGTCAACATCTTTACTGCTGAACTGCTGATCTGGGGAGGAAGAGATTTATCTCGCAGTTTTCCTTTTTTTCACCAGGCAGAGAATGTTTGCCTCGCCCTCTCCATAATGTCGTGGTCTTGTATGAAAGAGGTTTTAGGTGCACAGCGGTGTGTATCAGAAGACAGAAAGGCAGAAGGAAGGTATGCAGCAGTCTTCTGTTGTCAAGAAAGAAAACGAAAGTGTTTCCTTACATTTTAACTGAGATGTCAAACAGGCTCTCAACTGTTCTGTAGCTCAGGACAGCTTGTAGTTTCAAGCAGGAGAAGGAATTCTCAAGCATGGTTAAAGCGGCAAAGCAAACAAAGAAGGAAGCGGACAGGTAAACAGGTGGTGTTTACAGCAGAGCCTGGTCTGCCAGTGGAACCAGGCGAGGTGAGCACACTTTCAGAGCACCCGCCTGGAGCTGCGTGAAGGTGCAGGACCATTGGGTTAGCAGACAGACAAATTAACTCTGCACTGAGGGACAGTCTGTCTGTCTGTCAGAAGGCCATTACAAAGACATAGAGTTACACATAAGCACTTCCATTAAATTGACATTCCAGGACTGATATGATAAATCTATTCCACAATATCATTATCACAAATGGATGTGACTGAACGCATGGTATCCTCGGCTGTAAATTGCAAAAGAGAGTTTTGTATTATTTATTTAATTAATACTTTAATTAATTTTACTTTAATCCTTTGTTTTAATATAGATTAACAATGACAATAGAAGGAGCACTATTAGTTTTACAGACTAAAACAAGTTCCACAGAATGAAAATCAATATTTTGCATGTATGTGTTCGCTAAGCCTCTGTGCAACAGTCTTTAGATCTGTCATTATAAGCACTTTAATGATAAGACTACTTATCAATCAATAGTAAGTGTGAGAATATTAACAATATATTGAGGAGTCATGGGAAATCCCATTGATGTAGTTCTATATATATATAGAATATATCCTATATATATATATATATATATATATACATATTTGAAATATATTTGAAATATGCATAATGCATTTTACATGATATATTGTATGTCTTTCTTCTTTTGCCAAGAATTGTTTTTATTTCCACCATTTGCTTTGTTGCTCATTAATGTAGATTTTGGGATCATTACAAAAACCAGGGAAACCAAGGGATACTTCTTGATTGCCTCACCATACTTCCAAAAAAGGCTAAAAGCCAGTGGAAGCAAAGTGCAGAAAAAGCTATTTTTTCTTTGTCCTCCTCCCTCAAACAGCCTTGTCGACTTTTAATTGGAGAGAGAAGGGTCCTCTGCGGGCTCTTGCTTTGTTGGTATGGCATACATGGATTCGGCAAGACAGGCTGGTATAAACACACTCTTTCCCCCTGCTGAGGGTTGTGGGGGGGGGGCACTGAAAAACCCAAATTGCACAGAGGCATCTCATTTAAGCCTGTTCCCACTGGGACCAGCAGGGAGGGGGAGAACCGCATGATCTTCACAAGGAAGAGACAGGCCCACAGTGATGCACACCTTTTACAAAAGCACTCTCTGTACTGCTGACTACCACAATCACACCCCGGATAAAGACAGACGCTGGTGAGGTGATAGTAAACAAAGTTTGAATAAAACGAATTTGCCCCATCACTGTTCTTAGATTTCCAGTAGAAACCAGCCAGAACAAGACGTGTAGGTTTCAATTTCAATGAATGACTATGCGGCGCTATCACCAGCTTAGGTGCTGACTCAGCAGATGAGACACAGCTAGCTTGCTTGCTAATGGAATCAGAGATGAGCTACAGCCTCTAGAGGACTGTAAAGAACTGCTTCAGGATTAGGCGAAAATAACAACTTTTATCACAACAGAAATACCCAGTGTCAGTTCAGTTTGGCATTAAATTACCTCTGGGAAGTCATTTCCTTCTCACACAAAATAGAATTGGGTGTATACACCAGCCATTTTCGGTGGTCTTTACCAAAAACATTAGCTCCCAACCCAATTAACCATGAGTACGTTTGATTACTTACGTTATAATACTTAAGGCATTGTTGGTACACTGATCATTATTACGAAAAAGTAGGAATAAACCCAAAATTAAATTACATAGGTTTTTTTGTGCTCTAAATGTGTCTTCTTGTGTGTGTGCTGAATTGCTTTATGTTTGAACAGATTAGAATGAAACAACACAAACAGAGCTGTAATGCATATTGAGGAGAAGTATGGAAAATGCACTCCTTTGTGAGATGACAGACTGACAGTCTGATGATACTGCTGGTTTAATCCTCCATTTTATCCTATTTATTATGTTAATGAATGTAACTGCATTTCACAGTGTTGGTGTTACTGTCTATAAGCACAAATTGTCTTCATCTATGAATGCGAACTGCTGGGAAGGAGACAGAAGAACTCTTCCAGGCTCTGGTATAGACCAGTTACATTTATCAACAGCATGACTAAAATGATCTTCTCTCAGTGCTATAAGTGACCTGTTGAAATGTTATTGCTGTAAGTAACCATCATTAACTTATGTGTTGTTGCGGTATGGCACCTACACCTCTATCCTCACAAGAAACACACAACTACACATCTAGTATCAGACGGCCCCTACCTACCTCCAGAGCCTGGACCACTCCCATCTGCATCGACAGGAAGTCTTGCGCTTCGGTCACTGAGAGAAAAGGGCTCCCGTTCATCCAGACCACATCGTTTCTCCATGTTAGCTCCCCAGTGGTGGAATGAACTCCCCTTCCCACTACGGGCCGCTCCATCTTTGCACACCTACCGATGTGGTGTGCAGACCCACCTCTTCAGACTACACCTGGTCAAACCATCATACCCCTGTGTACCAATTGTATCCATTTGTGATCGCTTGACAATTGGATGTTGCATTTTGTATTATATTGTTATTAATTATGTATTATTATGGACTATGTATTATTTAGTATTATTATTATTATTACTTGGCTATGATTATGTTTTTGTTTTGGCTATGCTATTGTTTATTACTATGGCTTATATAGACTGTATTTTTAGCTTTGAACTGCTGTAGCAATGTTTAAATGATGCACTTTCCTGTATTCCTCTGACTGTATGACTGTATGCACTCCTTGTTCATCGCTTTGGATAAAAGCATCTGCAAAATTAATAAATATAAATGTAGTATATGGGTGTGGTGAAAAATGGATGATTACAAATTGATGATTGATTGTATTTTTATTTACCACATTAAATATATGCAGCATAATGTACCTCCACTATATTCTTTCACACATATATTGTTATTCAAATGTTATACAAATTATATAGCTGACCCAAGCTTACATTAGAGATTTCAATATTCAAAATCAATTCAATATTCTATTTTTTGAGGAGATGTCATTTCTCATCTTAACAACATTTTATATACTGACTGTGAATGCAACTGTCAGTGTACCCTGAAACTTTAATGAAAATCTGTTGTTTCCATGAAAAATGGCCTTAACTGGGAAAAGTATGGTTGTGTTACTGAAATGAAGATGCGCAAAATTGTTTCCCCACCCTCGCCTTTCTAGAGAATATACCTGCTTAGTCATCAACAGACAACAAAGCAAAGATGTTAATCTACAACAGGTGTCTGGGTTTTCAATATTTTCTCCTATTGTGGCTATCACTCTATCTCCTCATGTCACATGGAGTCTGCTGATAGGAGAGCGGTGATTGTGAAGGCGAAAAAACCAGATCTGATGAGTCACGCAGCCATCGGAACGGCTCCGTCGCCCGTGTTTAGCCCGGGCTGGTATCAGCGTAAAAGCACCTAAGGATGGCCTGTGGGCCTTGGCTCTGTGAATCTCATGATTTATCAGTGAAAAGAGACTACAATAAGTGTGAAGGGATAGCCTCCCACCACCCTTTGAACAAGTCAGCGCGCTTATCTGATGCATCACCCTACGCTACGCAGATATCATGCCTATCTTCCCATCAACTCTGCGCCGTCTGTTTTGCTCCTCTAGTCAATTTCCGCTCAGAGTCTTTGAGGGATTTCTGCTCTGCAGCCAACAAACAAATCGTCCTCCTGAGCAAGAAAATAAGAGAGAGGCACGGGGAATGGAACAAGACAGCTCAGAATTCGAGAACACAGAACACCAAGAATGCATTTATAAGGACAACACATTTGTGAGGACAGGTCCCAATGACGAATGAGAAAACAAACAAACAAACAAATAATCCCTTTGTTTTTCTGTGGCTAGACTACAAATCATGCCTCAGAGAGAAGCCAGCTTACACAAAGGCAGCATCTGGGAGGAATCAAACGCAGCACTAGCGTCAGCCCAGCACACAGAAGTGTAGAACCAACATTACAAAGGTAAAGAAATTACTGCTAAGACTGTTAAGTCTCTTGGGCTTGTGATGGAATCTTTCACCGTCTCTTAATTACACGGCTCCTGCAACACCACAGAGCGCTATCTGTCAAGAAGTCTATGTAGTTTCAACAGTACAGTAACACTGCAGTGCAATCCTACAGAGCAGTTATGTATGAGTGCAATAGTATAGTAGAGCAACCAGAAAATGAAGACAGCTAACCAAAGCCATAACTATAGAAGTTTGTTATTTGTCATATAGTATGAGCAGGGAGGAGACAAAATAGCTTATGTATTTCTACAAAAATATGTACATTGAAGTCTCTTTAATTATATTTGTTTCTAAAGAAAGTGGGGAGATCTGATATGAGATTGTGGGTATCGGACTCCAGGTGCATCAGACATATTATTTATAACTTGTACTTCACTTGCTGTTTAGTCCTTAAAAACTAGGCTCGTGAATCTTGGTTTTGATTTTAATTAGGTTTCAGAAGGTAATTGGAATTTTCATAGCTGACAAGCATGTGATGCTATCAACAAGCCGTTAAGTATGGTTGCAAGCAATTGATTGAATTCCGAAAGGTAAAATAAGTGTTTCAAACTTCAAGGCTAAAGTTGATTGTAAACAATGTGTTTTTAAGCGTGAGACCTACACAGTGCCATAACCTTGACATCAGCTGTGTGAGGATTTTTAGCCTGAGGGTTGGCCAAAGTCCACTTCTGTTTTTTAGAAAGTCCAGCATTTTTTTCCTGCCTGCATCTGAAATCTTGCACCATCTCTGTGCTGGAATCAGACAAAATGAAGTCGCTGCTGCTGATCATTTTAATGGGCCTTCCTCATCCATTGGCAGCTGCTGCTACAGATAACGTGTTAGGTGTAGGTGTTTGAACAACAGCTCTGTTTTACAGTGTTTCTCCTCTTCACCGGAGCTAGACAGAAAGCATTACAAGGTAATTCTCCAATGCACAAAGTGCAGGTTATTCCACGCCAACTCATCATCTCCCCATTTTTCTGAGAAGTGCTTACACATTGGAATTGTTAAAGTTATGCAATTTTTACATTTAACTTGGACAAAAAATGTACAGCTTATTTTTGCCACTGAAGAAGTGTCTCTTCATGGACATAAGAAAACTATTTTAAGCTAATTTGCAAGTAGAAAGAATTTGGTTTGATTTGTTCGACTTGCCTGTAAAAAAATAACTAAACATTTCAATCGTATTGCAATTACCTGATTAACCAGTTCTTCTGTGTGGGGTTCGTTGTCCATTTGTAAAGCTTTTTTGAAGGATTTGTCTTTGTGTGTGTGTGTGTGTGTGTGTGTGTGTGTGTGTGTGTGTGTGTGTGTGTGTGTGTGTGTGTGTGTGTGTGTGTGTGTGTGTGTGTGTGTGTGTGTTTTGAACAAAAGGTAAGGCAAGCTCACCCAACTCCTGAGGATTTGTTTTACCAGTAGACCTACAGATGGTGTTTGATCACTTCTTCTACTGAATTATAACATTTTTAAAGCTCTGCTTTGCTTCAAACTGAAGAAATCTCTGATGGTGCAAAACCCAGGCCGATCTGGCTGCAGGAATTTTTTTTTTAGTTGAAAACTATCGAATAAACCAAGTCCCCTTACCAGATGCTCTAGAGATAAAGAAGAGACTACAGACAGAGACCTCATGAAAAAATGAGAAAGGAAACAATGAGCATAATTTTTTCACAAATTTATTTTATCACAAAAGCAGATCACATTTTGTGTGAGCTGTACAGCAAATCTATCTGCTATATTTTCATAAGAAAGTTGCGATATTGACCTTATTAAACTAAATCAATTTGAAATGAAAGCATGAGTTTCGGAATAGAGCTATTTATCTTAACACCCCCCTTGAACAATGTAATAAAGTAAAGCCTGAGACAAACCCATTCCCTTTAATTATATTTCGCTGAAAATCTGTGCCTGAATACCCAGCAAAAGGCAAAAGGAGGCATGTATTGAATCTTTAAAAGAGATGTTCTAAAGCTTGGTACAAAGACATGATTGACATTCAGGAGTTTTAAACTGTTTTGGTTCTTTCACTTACCCAAGCATTCACTGTTTTACACGTTTCTGAGTCGACAGGTCAGAGATTTATCTCATGAGAAATTATGAGATAATGTATAAAAGCAGGGAACAGGGTAATGGCAGTTTTAACGTGACTGTCATAGGCAGCTGCTGCAGGTGTTTAAATGAATGGATAGCCCACTAAAAACACATGGGGGAAGGGGGCACAGATTGTGGCTCAGGACAAAATTTCTGTGGTAAACACCCGCCCAGGTGTATTTCTCTCTCCATTAACCTTAAACTCCGGCCTGCAATCCCCATTGTGCCAGGCCCGGCTCCCAACTTTGCAGGGCGCGCTGAAATCTGTCAGAAAGTGTGTGAGAGAGAGAGACCTTCAATTAGGGGGCTCTCTAGGGAACACGAGTCTTGGCTCTAATAAGAGCGCTGGAGACCGTGTTCATTAAGATTCCTCCACGTCTCTCCTGGGCCTGCTCTCACTGGGATTCTGTTAGAGATGAAATGGCAGCCCAATATTACAGAACCAAACAGCCCCACCCATCAACAGGACAATTTCCCAGAAGGCCACACACATATGCACACGCAAACACATGACACATACCACTCTTACAATACATATATGGATACAAGCACAGACAAAAAGGTATGCAAAACAGACAATTTTTTTTTCTCTCTGGTAATTAAATTCATGCTGTCAGTGAGTGATATAAGTAAAATTCAAAATATTCTCATTTGAAATTCAGATATTTTACATTTGAAAATTAAATGGAACTCCCATCAAATATATTTCTAATATGGATATTAAGCTTGAATATAAAGTAAAATGCTTTTACAAGACATCCCTGTGACAGATTTTAATGTAGAAAGTACAACTTTGCCTGCTGTTTCAGCATAAAAGCATTCCTGTTCTTTTCATATATGTTGTTTCAATCAAAAGATAATATTAAACAAATTGTTCATATTCTTGTTATTCAATATGATGTTTTATGTTTGTTTGTTGCAGGTAGAGTATATTTTTTTCCACACAGTACTAAAAGTCTAGACCTATTTGCAATGTATCTGAAAAGTTTTGGTTTGGGAATGATTAAAAAAAAATAAAAATACAAAACTTTAATTCAACATTTTTATTAACCTCAACCATACCAAAACGTAGTGAGACATTGTTAAAAGTACCAGCAATGCTTTGTGTCCACTGTGAAGCTTGTAGAAGTTGTGGAAAGTATTCTTTCTCAATTTCACCTTCATTTTCTTCCAATTTGGAATTCCTAATCTGTGAGTGTCCATTCTCTTCTCTGAAACTTCCACTGTCACTTCAGGTGGATATGACAAGCTCACACATTTCTCTTAAACACATGGAGCTCTGTTTCGACAGTCCTAACTCGAGGCCTGATGAGAAAAGACCATAATATATTGAATAATTAGCACATGGCATATTTAAAAACCCAGATTTATGTGATACATTTTTCAGGGAAAAGTTAATTTCGTATAAGTTTTTAATGTAACCATCTCAGCCACATAACCATGACAATCAGCTTGTGAGCAACTGATTCCACATAGTTTTTAAATAAAATTGCATCATGAGATTGGACCATTCAAGGAGGGTCCTCTGTTGAGTCACTGGATGATGCTTCAAGAGCAGACTGAGCAGACAGACCCTGGTTCATGATCCCACCACAGCCAACCAGCTTCAGTCACAGCCAGCAGTAGCATGGTCCACAAGGTCCACATTAAGCAGCAAGCTATGGGAGAAAAGTTTTACACAGCTACTTATTACCTTTGACTGCTGCATGTAGTACTCAAGGGCACTGCTAGGAATCCCTCTAGGCCCCATTAAAAGAGATGACACTGCTCCTTGTCCATCCCATTAATGACACTGATGGACATTTTAGAGGCCTCAATCCAGCCTGGGTCCTCTGAGTCAGTCAGGACTTTCACAGTTTTATGGCACCAGTGTTTAAACTGTAGTTACACTTAAGAATCATTATCATCATTGTAATTATCATTAGTACTATCATTAAGCTTGAGCATTATTATTTCATAAATTTTGTTTTTAAATATGTTAAATCATTTGAGAATTATGCTTTGTTACATCCCTGTCTAGGATCAGGGAAGCAAACGAATTAAATAGGCTTGACCAGAGCCGCTGGGCCAGCAAAACACAAAATGCAATAAACTTTAAAGGGATTTTATTAAACATAAAAGTAGTAATAAACAAGACAAGGGGGTTTAACAAAAAATAAACAAAAGCTCTGGGTAAGCTGGCGAGGTTCGCTGCTCAGCGGTGGACAAAGGCTCATGTCGCCCCGTTCGTCAGAGCACAACCGATGGAAACGGGCATCAGCACCCAACAGCCCTGTCTCCCTCAAGGAGGTCGGAAAGGCTGCCCTCAGAATCAACGCTCTAGATGCACCGGCCAATCCCGGCGAAGCAGGTGGAGCTCACTAAATGAGGCACCAGTAATGGTCTTGGAAAACATTTTGCACACACAAAAAAAAGGGGGAGGGGGAGAGAAAACATAACATAACATAACATCGGCAGAAACTGTACGGATGTAAAAGCATAGAATAATTTCATTTGGCTCTGTTAAAACAAAGTGGTCAACTGCAGTGCTTTCAATAATACACAAAATGTTCCAATGTTAAGTTAATCTTTGCCTAAAGATTATGGTACACTAAAACTAACTGCTTTACTCTCATATTTTATCACAGCATTACCTCCCAACACAGTAAATCAAACTCATTTAATTTAGTTTAACACTTTTCCAATACTGAAGTTTCAAGAAAGAACTATAAACTTTATTTGAGCAAAATGCCATGCACTAGACAAATTAAAGTGTTCAGGGATGAGGAATTTGTTGTATAATAACCAGTAATGAACCGAGATATTATCATTCTGTGAGCAGTGCCATGAACTCTGATAAATATAATTTTTAATAAGGCTGTTATCGACTGATACAATTGGCAAACCAATAGATGAGTAAGTTCATAAATACGCACATTTCCAGATGCACATGCATATAGAACATACTCATAAACACCCACACTCGCTCTCACACAAAAACACAGATAAGCACGGTTTCACACATGGATGCTTACACGCACACACACACACACACACACACACACACACACACACACACACACACACACACACACACACACACACACACTATCTTACCTTTCAGAGCACAAACACATACAGGCACACACTACACTATCGTCATTTAACAGATGGTCTTGTCCAGAGTGACTCACAGTGTGGGAGAATATTAGTGCATTCACCTTATTAATAAGAAGCAGTGCCAGACCTGGCTAACAACATTTCCAGACCAGCAATGGCATATGTAACATTACTAAAGCACTAATGCACATTAACTATGATACTCTGAGCTAAAAATGTAACACAGGGTTCAAAGAGCAGGCTCATAATAAGCCACAATAAGAAAATAAACTACAAGTACCATAACCAAACCACAGCTACACTCTCTGTTACACACATCACACACATACATACATTTACTCATTTACTCTCCCTCTCTCTCACACACATACAAACACTTGTCATCTCCTTATTACTCACACAAACCCACACAAACACACACACACACACACACTCTAACACACACACACACACACACACACACACTCTAACACACAAACACACACACACACACACACACACACACACACACACACACACACACACACACACACATACATTTATGGTCCTAATTACAGGAACACAGAGAGTGAGACATTTAAGTTAAACTAAGGGCTCCAAATTAATTTCTGACATCCATAAATAAAATAAAAAATCAATCACCATCCTCAAAAGAAATGGCATGGCAGGATATGTTTTCTTGGCCTTTCATACAAATTTTCCTCATTAAAACACTCCCTCTGGTTAGCAATCAAAGCAGCATATATCCCTGGGAATTGCATTGCAGAGCTCCAGAAGAGAGGTATAGTCCCAGCTGTAAGTGGAATGAGACTTCGCCAGCAACCCTCTTCCTTTCCCACAAAGCCAGGCCTACGGCAATTCAGGAGCATTATGTTCACACAAATGTGGAAGGTAAGATTCCTGAATATGTGAAAAAAACAAGTTAGCCTCCTTATTATAACAGTTTGAGGGGCATTCTGCTAACAAAGTTTGAACATAAACCAGTATCTCCCTGTTATCTGTTCTTAACTGTGCTACTTATCAAATGATTTCCTTATGGCCTTTATAGACTGCACTTTCCATAAAGCAGAAGGAAAATTCTCTCTCAGGATCCTATCTGCCATTTGTGAAAATAGGAAATAAACTTCAGATCATTGAGAGTATAAATCACAAAATTGATTGCTAGCATGTTGACAAATTCTAATAAAAGAGAAAGTGCGGTGATCAATCAATTTCCAATTCCACTAAGGTGGGACTGGGTATATCTTTGCACCATAAAATGTCTTGTAGCCTTGCCAAACTCCTCTTCTGCTTTGGTGGTTCTTGGCTGTGGTCCAGTCTGTTAAAAAGCACACCTCCTGTTCTTGAACTCATGCTCACCTGAGGGAATCCCCATTGAATGCACACATTGTGGATTTGATATATTGGGTGTGATCCAAATTATCAATGCATATGCATATAAAGTATGCAAAATCGGCCTTTAACCCGCCATTTTGAGCAAGAGAGTGAATCTACAAAACTTCAGGCTTCGCCCAGTGAAATTCGACCAGAATCCCTAATAACTGTTGAGAGTCATTAATAAGCCAATTAGCTGCCAAGGAAAATGATCAAAATGGGAAAAGCTATATACAGGTTTCAAACCTGCAAATTATTTTCAATTCACAAATAAAAAATTTACAAAATACTGATTTGGAGTGTATGGTTCAATATAAAATTAGTTTTAAAATGTATCACCAGGGACTATTGTGACATTATGTTGTTTTATGATATTATCCAAGTCTATTTAATGTCATTTGTGTCTTCCAGACCATCCAATGCAGCCATCTTAAAAAAGTAGACACCCCCACACAAAAAATGACTTAAAGTTCTTCAATTTCATTTACTGTAAAAGTGTTTACTATCCTTGTTAGATAGAAACAAAGTGTTCATTACAGTCGGAGGTAGCTGGAAGGTAGTTTTATAGTCATGCTTTCTGCTGGTATGGAGCAGTTTATGGTAGTGGCACTATCAGGTGACCAGTGCTGTTGAGTCAGGGTTGTGCTGCCAAACTGCTGAAGTAATAGCTATCCGTCAGAGCCCCAAAGGAATAGGAAGTTGGTCAGTGTACCTCTGGCACATCATTATCTCAGCTATGGTTCGCTATTTTAGCTTTTTGTTTTCAGCCGGAAAAAAAAATCAACCCTCCAGTAAGTAATAAAGTGAGGAAAATAAGTAAATAAATAAATATTGGAATTTTCAAATGAAGTATTGCTAAGAGCACTCATCCTGGTTAAAACAATGGGTGCCCTTCTCCCTTTAATTCCAAATTGTAGACGAGGTGTGTGACTCATCTGTCAGGTAGTTCAAGGACAGGTGCAGCACCAAGATGCTCTGCTGGCATCTCCTGTATTCTGCAGACTTATGTGAAACCTCTGGAATCAAAGATCAATTTTACCCAAGTCGGACTTCAGCTGTGATCCTATTTTTGTATTTTAGTAATTACAGAATTCATTGCGGTCATAACTATCCTCTGACCCTCAAACTCAGCATGAACCACTGTCATGTGGATTCATTCATGACGACAGAAACCAAATTCTCCACAATAAAATGGAAATTTCAGTTCACCAGTATTAAATTATTCATAAAAAATGTAATAAATTATTTCATGTGTTTAGAAAAGTAGAAATGATCACATTTTCACTTGTGCGATACAGTAATTACAGCTGAAAGCTGCCTTTGTGCGTGTCTCCAATAACAATGCAATGTATCATTCTTTCCTTTCACTCTTCAGTCATTAAAGTGTCTGATAGTCATGCAGTTTAAAAGTTACCAAATTAATCGTTTATGAATGTACATGTAAAGGTGTGATTTCTTTGTCATGTAAAATATTTTTAAATGCAGTAAAGATTAAAAACAATAGAAACTGAAATCTGAGGGGAAGGAGTGAGTTTGTTCAGATGCAGACATTACAAAGCAACAAACCACAATAGGACTGTCAGGAAAAAAAGGGTGAATGTTATTGGCATAATATTGCATTCTTTTACTCTTTTCTGTATGGAGGTTTCGCTTCACTATCTGTCTGACTTCATAATCAAAAACAACAACTAAATTGTTAAACAAAGTCTCCTTGTGATATTTGTATTGACGAGGGTGACACACACACACACACACACACACACACACACACACACACACACACACACACATACACACACACACACACACACACACACACACACACACACACACACATACACACACACACACACACACACACACACACACACACACACACACACACACACACACACAACACACACACACATACCTAAACATAAAGGCACAGTTTCCCACACTGGTGAATAATGGTATGAAACCCATTTGAGACAACAGGCCACCACAGTATTGTTTGTTGAAACATCGATGAGACTGTCTTAAGTTGAGTGAAGGATGAATGAGAATCCGCAGGCTCCATTTCCATGACTTTGAGCATGACAGCGTTTATTCAGGTAAATAAATACCAGCTGGTCTCAGGAAAAGGAGCTTTGTGAGTTCCCCCTGCTGTCTCCAGGGCTAACCTGCCATTGAGAGAGGGGGAAAATGGAGGAACCAGAGAAAAACAACTGTGAAAGAAACAGAAGAAGTGGAAAAAATATCCCGCCCGCCATTTGGGTGGCCATTCATCCGCGCCTCAGAGGCCCAGGTACGCCAAAGACACAGACGTAGTGGAGAAACAGGATTGCTTTCCGTGTCTGGTCTCCCAACCATGTGACATGATTTATGTCCAGGACACTGAGTTAAATGTCCCGCCATCCCCCTCTCCTTCCCTCCCTCTCGTTCTCCCTCCCTCCACTTCATTCCACCCTGGTCCCCCCACCCACCTCATTCAGACAAGGGAGCGACAGGATGAATAAGAAGACGGAGAAATAGGTTGGCGTGGGCCCGCGTTCGGAAGGAGGTCCGTGTCAGTTGCGCGTGGCGCGGTTGTGCCGGGCCTGGCTGGGGCGACGGGGCTGTCAGAGCACATGTCTTCAGGTGGGCCGCTGATGGTGGCTGGCAGACCGGCACGGCTGCGCACGGCCGGAGACACTGAATATTTATGAGATGAGCTGAGGTGGCAGAGGGGGAATTAAACACGATGGGGTGTCTCCTCTACCGGAACGGCACAGAGGCCGCTGCCCCCTGCACGCCCAGCCACCCCACCCCGGACAAAAAGAAGGTGTCAGCGGTTTAATCTGATTAAGCAGCCAGTTTATAACGGTTTCATTCCTCTGGTTTTTATTATCCTTTCACCACCACAGTCGGTTGAGTACTGAACCGTGTGTCCCTGTGTGTGTGTGTGTGTGTGTGTGTGTGTGTGTAGGTGGGTGTGTGTGGAGAGGTTTGGAGGTGGAAAGAAAGTGAAAATGAGGCATGTACACAGTTAGAGGCTGAGTGCAGGATTTGGCACATGGGGCTGGGCGTAGCTCCTGGTTGGATGAAATGATAGACAGCACTGTTCAAGGGGATCCAGGTGTTCCTGAAGAGATGCAGCTGAGGACTGACAAAGCCAATATCAAGGAATCTTACCGACACCTCTCTCCTTCTGTCTCTACCTCTATCTCTCCACCACTTTCTTACAATATATCTCTCTCTGTCTCTCTCTTGTTCTCCCCCTACCTCTCTATCTCTCTCCACTACTCTCACATCTTCACACTGTCTATCTCCCACTTTCTCCTTTCCCCACCTCTGTCATCCAATCTCTCACTCACTCATTCACTCTCTACCTCTGTCTCCTCAGTTTGGATGTCCTAATTTCTCTCTCTCTTTCTCTCACTCCCTCTCCCCCTCTTTATCTATCCCTCTCTCTCTCATATTCCGTGCACGCTTCCCAGACCCTGATTAGCGGGAGGTAACGGTGCCTTCTGAGGAGGGCAGATAGCGAGCAGCTAACGTTTGGAAAAAGGGACACGAATCACAGGCTGCGTGAGCGCTGTGGATCTGGAGGCAGGCAGGGTGACGGGGCTCTGATTCCAATGTGTGGGGACAGGCCGGCTCCGACCGGGGAAGCTCCTGCTGTCACACTCCCAGCCGACACTAAGATGGAAGGTTCCGGAAAAGACCTAAGGGACCACAGTACATCCAGACATGAGGTTATGAGTGACGAGAATGAGTCATCGTACTGCCTGTTCACTTTATCATTTTACAATATTCAAATTGCCTTAAATTCAACATCTGTACCCCTCGCTGTATCTTTTTGTTCTGTGCTTCTGAGGATATATTAAATGGCCCATGCCGATTATGCTGCCGTAGTTTCTGTTCTTTAGATGTCAGACTCTTGCAATGAATCAAATCAAGACAAAAGCTCAAAGCTCAGGTGCTTTGAATGCCCTAATCAACTATCAGCCCCTCAACCATGCATAGACTATCTGGATTCCTTAAGAAACCTTTATTGAACAACTACTATAAAAGATTTAGTTCATACCAGGGAGAACATTAACTCAATTCTGTTCTTTCTTCCCTTTGCTTTGCTTCCTCTCAAAGAATGAGAAGAGAACTACTATAAGTAATAAAAGCAATAATCAAAATTCAGATCCATTAATGTAACTCCGCCATTGGGGAATTCACATTCTTGATAAGCAACACAATCTACACAGTAATGCATACATTAGATTTTAGAGAGAAATACATTCTATGGAAGTGATATAAACAGATTTTCTCTCGAAAACAATATCATATATAACTGTCTCAATTAATGTAATATTGCCAGTTTAAAATATGTGTGCAATATGGCAGGAGGTTCCAAGGAAAGAGTTGTTCCAGGAAATCTATTAGCATTTGAGTGGCAAAAGCACTCATATAATACCCAGCCTCTGTGTGTGTATATCAGTCATTATTGTGTTGTGTGAACATCCACACTGCAAGTGCATGAATAAAATGGAGGCATTGTTGGCCCTGTTCACTCAGCTCAATACATCATTCACAATCAGCCTTCAGACTGAAGAGTTACATTCATATTTGCGATAGTGTCTTCTCGATGGCTTTTGGAGCACTTGGCAGATCTTGAGTGTGCGTCAAATCAGAAAGTTCACCCGATTGATGTGAATGTGATCATTTATACCCATTTTGAGAGAATCTGAGATCTGCTTCTTTGTAAAAACCTTTGTTTTGATAAAGGCAGGAGGGCGTTTCTGGTCATGACTTGCTCCTTGCGAACATGCTGGGATAGCTGAACAAAGCCTCCTGATGGAGGGAGGAAGAAGAGGAGCAGAGACTGTTCTTTCATCCTCTTTCCCAAAAAGACACAGCGTTTTGGATCAGTGGGCCCACCTTCCTCTGAAATGGACTAAGCATGGCTGTGCAGCTCATTCATCAAAGTGTGCGCCGGTTCGAGCCGAGGGGGCCTTACGGGTGGAGGGGATCCATGGCGAAGGGAAAATATCCTTGGTTCTCATTGCATGGTTCACAGTGCCCGCGACCGAACCGTCCATCAACCGCGCATCGCTTTCTGTGCTGTCCTTCCTGTGTCCATCTGGTTCTGTGCTTTGTCCTTTATGAGGACTCATGTGGTCCGGCACGTGGCGGCTGAGGGAAATGACATTTCTCAAGCTGCCTCCAGCGGCTTCCACACCCCATTTTACCCACCCTTTTATTACCCCGGCCGTTCCCGTTAATTGACTTTTCCCGATACAGTCCCAGACCATGATTTTGTTAAATGACGTTGAGCCCTCTCTTCATCATCCCGTCAGTGATGGCACCCCGTTCGCCGTCTCCTGCGGAGTCTCCATCGTTCCATTAGACACCTGCGCTCATCTCTTGCAGACCCCAATGCGGCTCTGCCTTATGACTTATCATCTGTCCTGATGGATATTAATGACACTGTAGCATTACCAAAAAAACATCCACAATAGTAATAGCATCATACAGGGAGACCTTGTTGATCTATGTGGCATGCAGATTGCACCAGTCACCTAATTCTGATGCCTCTTGAGTGTATTTTATTGTGTGGGTCCTGAATGTGGGAGGGTGAACCTGAGAGCCTGAGAGCCTCATGTAAAAAGACATATGAAAAGTAAGAATGAAAAAGTAAGGCAGGTATCAAGGATTACTGAATCAATAGCTGTGCAGTCATAACAAAATTAAAATGAAATATAGCAGGATGTGTGGTGTATGATATTATTTTGAATTGAGTTTCTTTGAATTCAAAATAATATTAAACTGTTGAAGTATAAAAATACACATCAAACGCTCTTGTAGTAATTGTATTCAAAGCCACATGCTCTTTCACTTGCTTGCCTTCCTTTTAAACAAATGTCTTCATGGTCAAAGTTTGCAGTTCATTTAAACTCTGAGTAGATATTTAAATAAGGATTTGCTGACCTCATATTCAGCCTGTAAACAATTAATTTACATAAAGTTAACATCATGCGAGCAAGGAACAAATTCCAAGACATGAGGCTTGGGATTCTTTGGGAACCTCCCATGTTATTTCTAGGGGAGAATTTCAGTGCTAAAGAGACTCCCTTGGTAAGAGCTAAAATCCTGATCACCGATCACTGTGGAACAGCCCATTCATTTTACATAACAATAAAAACATCACAGGCACACCCCTAGTCTTTACATTGTTGTCTTTTGATCATCAAAGAAAAAGGCACAGAAACTTGTTTGATAAAATGTCAACACTACAAAATCATTTTACTGACTGTGTTTGACAGAAATTTTATCCAAATAAAAGCAACTTTAGCAAGGCAGTGGGAAATAAACACACAGATTAAAGAGAAAATACAACCAGAGAATTGTGGAGCAAAAGGCTTAATCAAATTGTGTATCGTCTCATCTCCAGAAGCTCTTCCTCTACAGCAGCAGTAAGAGATAGTTGTTCAGATTAGTTTTCTGTCATCTGGTTGGTTCTGACATGTGGGCCAGCATTCATGTATCGGTCATTAGTTGTGCTGGCTTGAATTGCCTTCCTCAGCTGGAGCTCCTCCTACAATAAGATCATAATTGCTCAGAAAACAGTATGTGACTTTGTTTAGTAGAAAACCTGGGTGTTGGGTGGTGCTGGTCTTGTGGTGTCAACCAGCTCAGAGTCATAGTACTGGGGAGTTATAGAAATGAGGTTTGACGCTCATTTGTGTATCGCAGTGGGGGGGGGGGCATTGTATTGCATTAGACTGGGTTGTATTGAATATGGGCTGTTGTACATGTTTTTCTCTTTTTCTCTCTTATAGCTTCTGCAAAGAATTTCTGGGTAGTCTATAGAGATTCATGGTCTTGGCAATAACACATAGTTTTAACTTGGCCATTTCCTCTTTCAGCCTCTTCTGCTGGCCATGTCCGAATATTTTTTGTGTCACTCCAGAGTTCATCTCCATCCATTTTGCAATAAGTGTTGATATGAACCCAAGTAAAAACATTTACAATTTAAGCTGCTTTATTTTTTAAAGTATGATAAGGGAATGCTAAACAAAAGTGCCCTGGGGAATTAAACTTTTCAGATATAATCGATCAAAGCAATGAATTCCATTTTAGGTTATTGCAGGTCACTGAACTGAAAAATGGGAGCACATTGTCAATCTAGTCGTTTCAAAATAGAAATTATTCAAAGCTATCTCTCAATGCACTGTTTACTGTTACCAAGCTTTATAACAGGAGTTCAGTGCAATCAGGAATAATCACCTTTTATCTGCAAACTAGAGATTAGAGATGGCTAAAAAAAGCACCAAACTGTTTGCAGCCTACCAGGAAACAGCATTGTTCTGTGTGAAACATGCCTTCTGCACTTTGCATCTGCAGTCTCTTTGACAGCAAAACCAGCCGCTATTGATGCACCGATCTCTTCAGCGGGTTGGAGAGCAGTCATCTTCATGTGGTGCACCCATCTTATGCCATCTCATTATCTCAGAGCCCTGCTGGATAAACTGAACAGAATCCATCTCAGTTGCAGACAATACTTATTGGTTTAACTTGACAGACAGTGTAAAAACATACTTGTCTGGTCACAGTGAGGCTGGCTTGGAGAGACAGGGCCTTTAAAACGTGTTGAAGGCTACCCCTCAGGCAGTCAGACCTCCGAGCTGTACATATCACAGAGCAGAGTCCTCATCATCCAGATAATATCAAACGCGTTCCTGTATTTCTACAAGCTGTTGTGAGCTTTCCTCCTTATGTTCTCTAGGAGAACAATTCAGCTCATTGGTAGCAGTTGAATTTTGATTTGTAATTGACCAAGTTTCACCCCATGTCCACTTCCTCCCCTCTCGGCCACACCTTGGCTTGATCTTGGCTGCAAACTTGTGAATGCCTGCCTGCCTTTGAGCACATTTTCTGGGGTTTATCTACAAAAACCCAGCTGCAACCGCATGTGCCCTGGAAGACCGGTGCCTTACATCAGCAAAGGCAGAAGGAGTTTCAAAGACAGGAGAATAAAAGTAATATGTAAAATTCCCAGAACCACAACATATTTTACTCTGGTGCTCGTATCTATTTCAGAGGTTCTCAGTCTTTGTCCTGGAGAGTTGCAGATCTTCTGTTTTATTTTTCACCTTATATACCTCAAACAGTTCAAACCCAAGAAACCAAGTGAGAAGGGTTAAGTATATAAACAATTTCTTTGACTGATCAATAAAGTGATGAGGGGCAAAACCCAGCAGACTCTGAGTACCATTGAACTGAGGACTAATGATCTGTATTTTGACCCATGTGGGTGCTACAGATTGGTGAAGGCTACTGTAAGCTCCTCCCCTTCAATATGAGACTATGAAGTGCATATGGATATTAGTCTTCCTCCCTTCTGTACATCAAATTCTACAATTTTTCAAAATGTTCTCTGTTGTGACATTTCTATCAATTTCACACAGCACTGTGAGAAATGTGAATAATACGTCTGGCAGAGCCTGTCGAGGTCTTTGTAAGCATGGTTTTCTGTATGCCGGTGCTATTAGCGGAGCCCAAACTCGAGAAAACGAAGCCATGAAGCAAAGCAGGTGAGCCTCAGAGAATGTGCAACACTCCGTATCTCTGTAATCAGAGGATCAAACAAAAGCGCTCCCGGGTCCTCAGGCCCAACTGAAGCTGCTTGTTATCTCGGGTCACCTGTTGTGAATACTCGGATTTGTCATTTCTAATGCCGTAGACTGTTCCTCCTTGCAAAGCACCCCCGCTGGTCCCCGCATGACGGGCGTGTTTCAGAGGCAGCTTGGCATGACGCTGTAGAGGGATGAATCCTCCTTTCGTGTGTGGGTATAACTGGCCATGGCCGCTTTAAAGCACTCACAGATGGATGGGCTATTTTTGTAAAAAGACGACTTTTTTTCTTTGCAGCATTTGAATACGGAAAGCAAAATGTCTCTCATATCCAAAACTAAAGTATATGAAGTAAAATTTTGTTGTCTTGACAGCATGTGGGATTCAGTGCTCTGTATGTTTTAAAGTCCTGAGTTAACAAGATGTGGAAAAGTAGAAAAACAAACTTTAACTGGAGTTGAGATCATGGTTCCCTTAAGTTAAAAAGGAGGGGGGAACCATGAAATGGGTATAAAGACACTGGCGACCTTTAAAACTGGTGTTGAAAGTAAGCCAGTTAACAATAGATTTATAAGGAGCCTACTAACAGAAGCACATACACTCACACCTTCTCCTGCTCTGTCAATACAGGATGTCCTTTGTGGGTTATGAGCTCCAGATCTGTAGCCTCCAATTGGACAGGAGCAAGAAGAATGGCTCTGTCTAGAAGACATTAATCAGCCTGGCTGCTGGGTTCTCCACAGGCCCGTCCGGTACTGAGGTAAATACCGCCCTGCGATGATGGAGAACCGTAATGTCGGGCCCATCTCTGTCAGAGCGACATGTGATTTACTCACTTTCCATGCTCCAAACCCATTTTAGAATAAAACGTCTTGATTTTTATGGTCTGCGTGTTATGTATTGGGACAGGGCAAGTGTGGCCAAGTTGTTGCCAGGACAATGCTATCTATGGGATTGTGTGTCACGTCTCGGGAAGCACAAAGACACCAGCCGGCAGTAATTCCATGTCCCTTTATATGGGAGGATTTCATGTTGAATGTCCAAGAGATGGGAATTACTGAGATATACTGCCCAGCCCTGGCAATAGTGCTGAGCTTGGAGAAGAAGTTCAGACTAGAAGTCCTGAATAATATGACTTCACAATATAAATTTGCAATAAGCTATTTCAATGGTCACAAAACAATTTAAATATACTGGACTCCTTGAATCCTAAATAAGATAGTGACAACTGAAGTCAAATACCCATAAATATGTAAATATGTTAATTGATTTTAAATTGCATTTTTTAAAAATATGTCTTTAAAACATACAGGATCTTACATAAGATTTATAAGAGATGCAACCAGTCTATTAAAAGATGCTTCCAGAATCAGAGTCTGTCGCTGAATTCCTGAACGGCCGGCATCGGGCTGTTTTATTGTGCACGCTTCACTCTGATGATTACTTTGCTTTGACTGGGAGCTGCGCTGCTCCAGTGTCAGGGCAGTAAAACAGTTAAGTGACCCATTAACATGAAATGGGCTGTAGAAAAGCCGTTTTCTATGATGAGCACACCTATAAAGTGGAGAACAAAGCTTAATTGAGGTCTCAGTTTGATGAATGCCTTTGTCTTATCACGCTCAGTTGTAATTGTTTCACGATAGTTTATTGTTCCTCTTTCTGCTTGCAATTAAGTACTTTGAGAAGCCAATAAATAAGTTTCCCAGACAGCAGCACTGGAGTCAGGTAAGAGCAATTACAAGTGCCAAGAATCTGAGCGAAGGAGAAGTGTTAACATGTTTCACAAAATATATTAACACCTGTAAAATTGTGTGCAAGAGTTTATTTTCACTTTCCATTATAAGATGGAGGATAACTTTTTATAATAATTAGGATTTAGGATAATTTAGGATAATAATTTTGCCCTGAATTTGTTTACTTAAAAAGAGAATTACAAAAGCTCAGGTGAAAGTAACAATTATCACTTAATTTTTATTACATCTAAGAGCCTTCATTTACTTTAAAGACAGAGCTTTGATGCATAGGGAACTAAACAGATCAGATAAGAATAAGCTGTACATCATTTTAAGCTTCTTTCAGACACTACATTTTTAAAAAGTATTATTTCATTCATTTATTCTGGCACACATTTCAGTGCCTGTCCTCCATCCAGTCGAGTGCTTCTTCTTCGTCCTGAAATGTGCCGGTCAGACCGCCGCAGTTCCGCACTGAAACACTGAACAGCTGGTACAGACAGACAGCAGCACAGGATGCACCAGAGAACCCTGCATCGCCCAGCGGTGTGGGCACAGTCCGGACGCACAGGAGCCTCTGCCAATGCCGCCGTCTGGGACTCTGCCCGCGCACTGTGGCATGCTGGACATCTCCCATCAACAAACTCCTCTCCCTCAGAACTTTGTACTTTTCTTGCAGTTTTGAGAGCGTCTGCAGCGCTGGATCATCTCCGGGCTGTACGTAAATGGCGATTATTGATGGCCTGAAAGGCCTGTTATGATCAGTTTATACCCTCAATGCAATGTCCCTCTCATATACAGTAAACTCTGCATGCCAGGTGCCCCTCTCCCGTTTGTGCACAGCCGTCACCTTATTTGTAAGTCTGTGTGCATATGTGCCTTTAGGTGTTTTGTTTGTGTTACCATGAGGAAGTTTGAGGTGCATGGAGGGCAGCAGAAAAGCAGAACAGTGCTGCTGCCTATCTTGCGGGTCAAAGCTCATTCAGCACCCCAGGTTTCCTGGTGGAGCAGTCCGACCATGGACAGCACTGATAGGTATGGAGCATGATGCCTGAGCTCACTGAACTAGCTGAAATAGTATTGCTGGATTTTTTTTTGTTGAACAAATAGCCCACCAAAATCATTCCCAACCAAAGCAAGCTTTGGAAAGGACAGTTTTTATACAGAACTGTACGTCTGACAGGGATTCAGTCTTTGGCTATGATACTTTTGTGTTCTCGTGCATCTGCCAGTTCAGTATGGACACCTCTTTTCCACATCTTGCTGGGCAAGATTGGGAGTTTGCCCTGTGAGGCTAGATTAAATTTGGATGAGATTTCACAGTTGCTTATTTTCACCCTTAAAAGGTGAAATTATATGTGCCAGTGAACTACAAACCATCAACTTTTGTGCCTAACACACCAGATGGACTGTCATCGGTTGATAAAATTCACCACACCCAACATTCCCGCATGAAACTTCACAGACAAATGAATAAATTAAAACATTAGGGGAAAGAGGATATCAAAAATGCAAGTAAACAATCTGCCATTCTTTTCAGCCCAGTAGTTAAAACCTTTTCATTCCAAAAACTTAGAAGGCCTCTGTCTACCTGTGTCTTTGGATTCTATTCTCACAACTTCTGGTGCAGCGATAACAAAAACTCCATTAAATTGAATAATTGATACTTTATGTATTTGAATACCTGGGTGTATGTGATGTCTGTACCAGTGCAAAGTTCATTTTATATGAGTTTGTAACATAACCATTGTAGTCATTGAACAGCAGCATTCTACTTGCGCTAAATCATTCACAATAGTTTCATAATAAACATAACAGCGCATTCACAAGGTAATATTTAGTATTTTGAGCAACCTCATTCTGTTTCTGAATATATGTGGACCATTATGAGTGTTTTGTCTTTGACATTCTCATGTAATTGTTTTATGTAAGCAAACAATTACTGCTCTCTCTCTTCACATTTTCTCTTCAGCATGAAAGCTGTGATTTATTGCCACCAGTGAGCTGCCAGTTTTGCAAAGTAAAGTGATCTTGGTTCACCATATATGTAAGCACTGTTTCTTAATGCTATGCACTACAAACCCCAGACTGCTTTCACAATGACAGACCACCAAAAAAATCACTTCCTTAGCTCACAGGCCTTCCTGTTTCTGTGCACACTTAGTACCCAGGCCAAGTAACACATTCAGCTGTCATTTCTATACTATAGGGAATCTCTAAATTCATTGAACTGGTCATGTTAACTGCCGCTGTTTTCAGAACCAAAATGAATTTCTTAGTGGCACACAAACAAAACACTTCACTAGCCCTCTTAATCGCACAATTTCAAAGTGCAGTGTCAAAAATGGCATTGTAATTTTTTTTTTTTTTTTGCGTAGTGTAGTGTTAATGGTGCCCCACCACACCACTGCTTACACAGTGTTAGATGGATTTAAATATAAATCACTCAGTGGGACACAGCCACAACACATTTTTGATATGGAAAACAGTTGGGTTTTAGATGTGTTTCACTCTCAGCGAATCTTTCACAATAATTGATTGACTACTAATAATTGAGTCAGAGAAACATAAGGATTGGAAAACCTCTCTCTCTCTCTCTCTCACTCGACTGCAGTTACATCTGTGTCATGCCAAGGTTAAATAACTGAGGAGAAACACCTCAAACATATCTCCGAGGATCATTAATTTTTCTCATAACCAGATGAGAGAGATGGTCTGGGAGACCTTGTCAGCAATCTCCTGCACACACGGGATGAAGTGGGTGTTTCATATTTCACTTTTCCAGAAAGGTTCATCCTCAGTGGCTAAATGATCCACTTATGTCTCACTTCATGCCGTGACACCGCCACAGCAGACACAGATAAACACTGCAGATTATTCGTGCTGAGGTGCTGGAGCCCAGCGCTTGTTGTCTCAGGGAATCGTCGTCTTTAATCTCTGTTGTGCTTCAGCATCAAGGCTCTCACCGATGAGCTTTTGTACTGCACATGTATTCATTTATCTCCTGTGAATGCAAGGAACACAACAAACGGGATGTTTTCCTTTGTCACCTATTCTCAGCCAACCCTGATATCAGCTAAAGTGTAAGCAATATGACATTAGGTTACATATATATGCACTCATTGAAAAGGCAGGAATTGTGCTTTTCCTTCTATGGATGACACCAAGTTCTTTTTTCTTGTTCAGCAATATCCATTAGCCGAATGTTATGTAAAACAAGATCGGTGTATTGTCGCCAAAATCATACAAAACTCAAAATCCATTAAATGTTTCTACGTCAGATTACATTTTGCCATCAATACATATCTATCGCAACTTACATAGCTCTGCTTTTTTTTTTACACAATATCTATTATTACAACTGGATGTATCTATGCAATTCAGTTGAAGTGTTTCTTAAGGACACAATTGCAATGCCCTCCCTGAGAATCCAGCCTACAACCAAATTACAAGTAAAGCTTTCTAAGAATGATACTACACTGCCATCATGAGAATAATTTTTTAATCAGACCCCAGACCCCCAAAAAAAAAGCTTTGTTGGTGACTGATTAAGGATTCAGACAAATTAAGCTAAATCTTGTTTTGCATTCCAGTAAGCAAAAGTGACTGTCACAGTTCAAGAGCACAGACTGAATAAACACCTATTCCATTAGTCTTTTGTTTGTCACAGTGATAAAACTAATATTGTAAGAAATCATAAATCCTCCATGGAGAGTGATTTGTGCCAAATGTGCACTGCCACATCAGTCATCATCCATTTTTTTCATACTGTCTTGAGAATCTTTCTTTCTGTCTTTTAAAATAAAATAAGGTTGACACTTTGTGCTTTGTGATTTCTCACCATTGTTACACCGTTTTTTTTTTCTTTTCAAAAAATGTCTTATAATCATTAAAACTATAGCACTAAATATCCTTAAAATGTTTATAAAATGTATATTACTTGGTAGTATATAGGAAAAAGGCCCTCACAAAAATTAGTTTGTTTATGTATTGTGGACTGATTGATAGCTAATGAACTAGCTGAAGGCTAATTTGGAGCCACTGAATCTGCAGAAAAGTGGTTACAGTCAAAACAGATCTCGGTCACTCCTAACTCTGTCTCCCCATGTGCGTAAGACCGATGTGGCCATGACATGAGTACACCTGAAGCAGGTCATTTAGATGAACTGTTAGCTCTAATGCGCAGGATTTTAAAATGCCACAGCATTGAGACTGCTTATTCGTGTCTTCTGTTGAAGCATGTCAAGAGAGCAGCCATTTGCTTGCCCCTACGGGTTTATCCTGCATGCTTCCTTCTGAATGGAGAGCAGACTCTGTGTGACTGGGGGAGTCAGTGGGATTTTAATGCGCTAGAACCACTTTGTAAACAACACAGAGAAGGATGTCTTTTGGCAGATATGTTTTTGGGCAAGATTTCAAAGGCCAGATTTATTCGACTGGCACATCACATCACATGGTAAATTACCTGGAATCCTTTTCAGCGATCTGATGAATGTTCAGCGCAGACATTCCAGAAAATCCCCTCACCCCTGAAGCAACACATTTCCAATTTGTTAACATGTGTAATGAAAGCAAAATTGCCAGACGTTCTGCTAATTGGAGATTATTGTGGATGTGTAGGAATTTTAATTTTATGAGCAAATGTGATAACTGTAGTTATTGTCAGAGAATGATTTGAACAGCATCTCTTTTTTTGTTGTTGTTACATTTCTAGATGGGTGCGTATTACCATGCCTTAATTTCAGTACAGCTAAAAATATCACTTGAGTTAAATGTATTGCCTTGCCATCAATTATCTGTTGTCATGTTGTGATGGGAGAACAATGATTGCTGTGTAAACTGAGCTAGTACAGTTGGACACCTGACATAAATCTCATGGTTAGCTTCCAGACCCTGGTTCTCCTGTACCCACATTAGCAGACAGTTGAAGTCACAGTATGACATCACAAGAGGGTTCAGCAGGTTTAGCCATGGCACGCACTCATCCCTGGCTATGTTAGGATCGCACACAACAGTACAATCTGAGATCAACATGGGAAAGAAATGTGCTCTGTGGGTGATTTTTTTATGTTTGTCTATAGCAATCACTAAACTATCCTGCTGAGAATTTGAGCCATTTTGTTTTAAAATAAGCTACGCACAAAAATTAAAAGTGTGTGTTAGAATGTGCCGTCATGACTCAGGTCAGCTATGAATGCTGTGGTTTTGCACCCTTGTCTAGCCACACAGACTCATAATAATGTTCTTATGTTGTATAACACATCTTGCAGTTTGAAGAATGGTGCTGCACAATGATCCAGACCAAAAAAGTCACATGCCAGTGAAAGAAAGTATGATTTCCTGACATCCCCCTGACACTGTTTCCAACTTTCCTCTGTTATGTGCTTGATTATATTGCAGATGTGATTTATTCTGTTCATAATGGTACTGAGAAAAAGAGGGCATGACACTTTTCGAACCAAGTCCCACATCATCACTCACTGTTCACATTTTACAAACATGTCCTTTAGTAAATTCAGCAAGCAGGTTTGGTTGAGGAGGGCTTTTAAAAGAGTTTCCCCCAAGAATATACAAATGAAATGTTGCATCTGCTTGATCATATTTGCAGAACAGTTAGGCAATTGCTGGCAGATGTTTCAGGCCATCAATCCATACCGCCTCTGTTTTTTTCAGGTTATTCTTAAAACTGTTCTGAGAAACGTTTTTACTAAAATTCAATGCAATTGAATGAGGTCTTTGAGGATTTTGAGCACAGCCATGATTCTACAGTAAAAGGCAAAAGGTCATTGTACAGAGAGAGAGAGTCCGTTTGAGTTACCTGAATGCTGTCTCATTCCCCCTCCCTCCTGTGTTACCCCCTTTGTTATGCAAACAACCTCAATGGGACCACAATGGATGCAAACTCCTATTGGATGAAACTGTGCATTGTTATGACCCAGAAGGGAAGTGTTTTAATGGTCTGTGAAGGAGTAATTTCTGTGCTGTAATGTAGCTTGCTGTTTTCATTGATTTCTTTCATACTAGTGATAAATTCAACCACTACATACTCCTTGCATTTAGATTTGTGAGTGGAGGGGGATATAATGCTATTTGGACGCAGATGATATTTTGCATGCTCTGTGGCAAATGTCTGATTGAATACTCTGGGTTTCATTCTGCCCATTATAGATGTGGATAAACTGAGGTTCTCCATATGTAGTTTGTTCTTCATGTTTTGACATTTGTTGTATTACATGCATGTAAGTATAAGAACGTGGGTAGTAGTTTGCTTTGTCATAATAGTTCTGTTAAAAAGCGACAAAACTGATAACAAGGTTTGTATGTGTGATAATGTGTGTGTGTTTGTGCGTGCATGTGTGTGTATATGTGTGTGTGTGTGTGTGAGTGAGAGTGGAAGAGAGAGAGAAAAGGGAGAGAAAAATTGAGGACATCCAAGCTGGGGGTTTTCAAATTCCTTCATCGTTTGTGTCTTCATAGGAGAACCAACATATTCAAACACACGCTGTCTGTCCATATGTTTCCTGTAGTGTTGCAGTATACAAGAAACTTCTCTTTCTGTCCATGAATCCCTTAGGGATCCAACACATTCAGCGGTCCAGGCAACAATGCCTGGGGACCATACAGAGAACCTACCACTCCACTTTGAGGAACAGATCACAGATATAAGAGAATAAAGGACTCCTAAACACCCAGCTGGGTAGCTACAGCTTCATAATGTGATTAGGCTGTGTTAAGTTTAAACTGCAATAAGCAGAAATTCAGACGGGGGAAAATACTCATATTTTATAAGTGACAGTAGATTTATTAATGGTAAAATCAATGCTTTTAGGCTCATCTCTTTGTCATATTACATGTCAGACAATGTCTTATTCCTTTTTCTTAGTTATTTTGTTAAATGCAAAACCTGATGTGATTTTATTCTTTAATCAGGTCCTCCCAACATATCTGCAGACAAAATGTTCACAGTTTGTTTTTGTTTGTTTTTTTTATTTTTCATATTTATTGGGTTAATCTATTTCATTATTTCTGTTGACACTTTAATAATAGTGTTTAGAGCATTCAGGCAGATAGACTCATTTATTCCTTTGTGACAAGCTGTCTTTAATTCAGAATTTCACTTACTTCTCTTTGTACAGAAACTAAGTGTTCTCAGTAAAGTGTAGTTGCTGTCTCTCAGTAAATATGCCGTATGTTCAATTACATGACCACAGTTAACCCCAAGAATCCAGCATTCATATGTATTTTCATCTTCAACATATAATTCATCTTATTGTTCTGCTCTTGTCACACAGTCATTTGTAATATTTTCCACTCATACATTTTCTTTTCACATTTTTTTTCTGTCTATCAAGTAGTTTATAGCAGATGCTGTGCAGAAATGTAAAATATTAGTACAGTCTTTAGTTACTATATATATATATAGAGAGAGAGAGAGAGAGAGAGAGAGAGAGAGAGATGAAAACATATTATTGCTCTGCCTTTGCCTGTACATGTATTAAAAAGATTTATTACACATTAAATCACAGTCCCGATTGATTTTTTTATTTTTGTTGTACTAGTCAATTAGCATATTGTTTTGTGCACCACTTGCTGATATCCATCAAGGTGACCTGCGCACAAACCTGATTCATTGTTAAAGAGGACTTGGCATGGCTATCTGAGGTGCTGCTGGCATCTGGTTCTCTTGCACTGATAAGTGTTGGTAAGTACAGCACCCCCTTGTGGTGGTTTGTCCAGAATGTGATTGTTGTGCAGAGATGGTCACCAGGCAAAATGATTCAATACAGAGGTCTATATGGTCATTACTGTTCGGGTTGGGTATATTTAAGGAAACACCTTCACTGTAGGTACACAACTGCCATTGATGTCTTTCTCATTCAATTCTAAATTCTGGAATGGGTCAATTTTTCCATGCTTCAAGACTATCCTACAAAAGTCCATTGTTCCATTTTATGTGTAGGCATCCAGACAAATAGCAGAAATGAAAATGTACAATATCCACATTAATATATGGACAATATATAAGATCTAAAAGTTCAATCCGGATGTAATATTTGTCAGAATGGGGTGCATATTGATAAAGCAACAAATATGCATCAGAGATGGTCTGTTTTTTGGAGCCCCTGAAACATGGCAAGCTATGCCAGGATATGGACTGTGCTCACCCTGTGAGCTTCCGCACGTCCACTGATGCCCAGGTTGTGACTTGACTTTCTGATGCAATGAATCAGTCACTATGGAAAGTTTCCCATCCATTCTCCCACAGCCATGCCAACATTTAGCCTTCTGATGTCAAACTACTAAAGCAAAGCACGTTTTAGGCTTGGTTTGACGTTAGAAAAACTAATTTGCTGCCTGAAGACATATTGGTGTGCCAATAGGGGGCAACCTGCCCTCTGAACAAAATAAAATCCAATGCCCCAGCATGGTGATGGGGGCACTGGGCTGTAGAAAGGGCCATACTCTGGATGAGATGTTAAACTGAGGTCTTGACTCACCATGGTTATTAGAAATCCCATGCACTTTTTAAAGGAATACAGATATCCCGAAAAAAAAAAATCAAAAATTCTCAATTAGAATGGAAAAAAAAATTAGTTTACAGGTTGATTATTTACTGTCTTATCTATTAGCATTAGCCACAGAGGCAACTAACCATTCCCCCATGTCTAATTAGCTAGAGCAAGTTGGCATCATTGAATATGCACTTTACATTCTCCGTTTTTACCACTGGGTTAAATGCAGAATAAATATATAGAATAACCAAGTGCTGGAGCACAGCTGCTGATCTGAATTCAGAGCATTCAGTTCCAGGTCTGTAATCGCCACCCTAAATCTGTATTACAGTAAAAACCACTCAGGTGGTTTTTATTTTCCCTGATTTTTCCCCTTTTTTCCCAACCCAAATGTTCAACTGAACTTGTTGACCTCACTGCAGCACCTGCCATGACAGCTGTGGGAGGAGAAGACGAGCATGTGAGCATGTGACACATTCATGCTTCTTTTCATGTTGCGGCCGCACCACCAACTGCATGCTGCCTATGATGTCGGAAGAAGATGTAGTTGGTGTACAGTTGGTTCGTGCCACTGCAGACGCCCAAGCATGATAAGGAGGGTGCTATTGTGATGAGGCCAACAGGAGCTAGGCCGACCTACCCAGGCCAAATGTTGCCTCGCCAATGGGACCTCTGGCCATGGCCGGGAATGTTGAAGATGGGAATTGAACCCCCGACCTCAGGACCTGTAGGCAGTAATTTATGCTACGAGCCACTCAGAGGCCCATGGTTGACATTTTTAAGGTGGCTAAGGCACAAGGCCTGCTGACCAGTCCCTGCAGAGCCTGCTAGCTGGGCCCCCACCCTGCTGCGCGGTTATATATGAGCCCACAGCTTTGCAACTGACCAGGACCTGTGTCCTTGCCAAAGTCAACAGTTCCTACTCGACACACAGGGTTCTGCTTAATGATTCATATTTAAAATAAGGGGCTCTGTGTTTGTGCGCGTGTGTGTGTGTGCGTGAGAGACTCCCTGGGGATCTTGCCATTTGTTCGTTTGTACAGAGCACTCATTTCATTATAGCGAACACTGTCCATTTCACTCAGAGAATACGTTATTTTCTCTGTTCTTTCCTGTTGCAGGTCTCTCCCATGAGAAGCAAAGGGAGAGACTCTGCAAGCATACAAACAAAGCATCGCATAAATCCTTTGGCCCGACGACAGGCCCATCCCAAGCGGAGTCTCGCATTTAAACTCTCCATAAATTGCAACGAAAAAGATGAGCTTCTTTCCGTGGAGGCTGGGGGAACGGCTTGCGCGGTGCCATCAATGTTTATGGGCAATGGTCTCATTTATTACCTGACTAACAGAGAAAATCTAATCAAACTGAAACGTAATGGATTTAAATTCGACAACAATGGGAAATAAGTGTTCCTCTGATGCGTGTTGTGTAAACAGCTCTTCGGGAAGTGGTTCATAATTCAAGCCCACTCCCGGGTGCTGTTGAGACAAAGAGAGTGATGCCGGTTTGTTGGAGAACAGCGAGGAGAGCTGTGGTTTTGTGCCGGTGGTCCATGCAGAAGGAGGGAAAGGTATTCACTAACCCTTCAGCAGTCATGTCCTGAATTCAGTTAGCTTTCTGCAGTGAGGCATAGTGGGGAACCTTCCGTCCCATTGGGTGGTGAATAGAAGGAGTGGTGGTGATCAAAAAATACCCAAGTGCCATTTTTGTTTTGCTTACTTAGTATAAAGTATAATGTACCAGTATAAGTAAAAAAACAACCCAACACAAAGTCCATACTGAACACCAAACCAAAAATTACAAAAAAAGACCAAACAAAATAGCATCCTTCACAACACCGCTCCAAGCAAAGCAAAACCTTTCATGCCAGAGAAAGTCCTCTTAAATTGAAATCACTGGATTAAAATAATCCCTCTGCCTAATTAAGGCAATGGCCTACACCTGGCTTCTGCTATCCAAGGCATGCAGGCTCCCAAGACTGTGCGAGGTAACAAGAACAGTTTAGATAATTGCAACTCTTTAAATGGTAAGACTACTGAGTACTTCCTATTGATGTTTTATTGTAACAGCAGAACAACTCAGTATTTTGAACGAACCTGTAATAATGCTGAAAGGTCAATAAATAATTAAATAAATAAACAGGTGACTGCTCTTGTTACCTCTTGTTCGGAATCAGAACCAGGCCCCAAACGACAAGTTGAAAGGACTCATTCAACAGGCTGTTCAGAATTGTGTGTCATTGCTCCCTGTCTCTCCCATACCCCGCTGCCATCATGGGTCCCTCCGCTCTTCATTTTAGGGTGGAGCGTCGAGGTGTCATCTATTTGCAGCTGGGATAGGTTCGGGCCACTGGTTAGATCCACGGTCTCCTTCAAGCATGACAGCTGGGGCTAATGAAGACAGACTGGCAGCCCCCCGAGGCCCGGCTTAGTCATCGTTTTCAGGAATGCTAAACTGAGAAGAGGAATCGTCTGTCACTCCGAGCGGGGGCTCCGCGTAGGGGAGGTGGGCCCTGGTGCGCTGACATGACTCCACCACCACTCTGCTCGTAATTACCTGGGCGGAGGAAGTGACCTTCCCTCTGTCTGGATCCTGCCATCATCTCAGCCGCCCCAGGAAAAATCACGGGGGCTAAATGGAGTTTAATACTGTGGATGTGCTGCATGCACACAGATGCACTCATACACATGTGCACACACGCACACACACACACATACACACACACACACACATACAAACACACATACATGTATGTGCACAGACAAGTGCACACAAACATGCATGCGGAGACTCAGACACACCTTCATCTTCCACCCTTCCGATCTTTGTAAAATGAAATCATTAAAATTGCACCTATAAAAACATCAAAAAAAGAGAAAAGGAGGCTTTGGGATAGATTGTGGGGACTTCCTTCAATCTGCACTCTTTAAAAAGTACCATATCGGGATGGATTCCTGCACTGTATGTTCAGTCATAGTCTCTGCCTGGAAAGGGACACAAAACAGCAACTATTTGCAATAACAATGAAAACATTTGCTCTCCAGATAACAGAGCTGAGCCCCAACCCCCACTCATATCTCTGGGGCTCGATGTCACAGCATGCCGAACTTTTGGGCAGTGGCGGCGGGGGGGAAGGAGGGGTGGAGGGGTGAGCGGGCTCCTCACACTGGGAGAGTAATGAGAAGGCCTGGCTGTGAAGCGATGAGGAGCAGTGGGGCTGACAGGCCGGCCCAGGAAACTCATCTAAATCACATTACGGCGGATTAGCCTCCGTGTCTGTTTTGTCGGAATGCTTGGGACAAAACACCTTAATGAAAACGGAGCACTGGAGTGTTTACGCCTGCACCCGGTGCTCCAGCCATTAGCACAGGCCTCATCTGGACAACGGAAGGGCCAGATGATGCACAGCCAATGTGTTTCCATTCATGGTTTAAAATAGCCTTCTTTCTTCTCTTTTTCCAACTCCCCTGTCACAATGCAACTCAATTTTGCAATACGTATGTCTTTTTCATCTTTTCTTTTTCAACACTTCACGAAGTTTCGGCATTGCTAGATTCTAATGTTACTGGATACATTTTAACTGAAAGATAATAAACAGATGAATCTGCTACTCAATTACTTAAGCAGTTATATTAAAATGTAAGCCGAAGGTGAAGCTTAAATATTCTTCCTGGTTTAACCCAAAGTCTATAAGACCGCATGCTTTTTACACTTACACATATTTTCCACTGTGATGGCAATGTTTGTTAAGAGTATCTAAACAATCCGTTAGACCTGTCACTAAAGTATAACTTCAGTGTGCCGGATTTACATTCACCAGCATCTGCAAATTGTGCTTGGAGGAAGTGAGAGGCAATTACGCCACCAGCAATTTAGAGTGACATTTACTGGCAGATAATGAGGAGCAATTTCAATGATTTTCAATCATGTGAGAGAAGCAGAGGCAGGGCGGACATACCAAAACAAACCAGCCTTGTCACTTCCAAATCATCACTCAGGTTTGAAAAAATATAAGTATATATACATATATATATATAAAATCAAACACCCCTGCAATCCAGGTGAAACTGCCTACTGTACTTTTGGTCGTCCTTGACACAAACACGAGAAATGCTCCTGAATGACCTCACACAGGCATATGTCCAACGATCATAAATCTGGATATTAACACCGGTGAAACATAATTACGACTGTATAATCAATACAGTGACCACATTGATCTAGAACAAAGAGGACACATCCCAGGGCCATAAATTTCTACCATGAAACTGAAGTGATTAGTATGTAGCTGATTAACCACATCATTTATCAGGAGGACCAGATATGCCATACAACTACATTGGTGATTAGACTGGTTAAATCCCCTCTTCAATGGCATCAGCCTAAATGAAGCCTAAATTGGTAGCATATATTTGAGTGCACGATTGAATGTGTTTTACACGTTGAACACATAATAGAGCTGTGCTAGAAAGTTAATAATTTGTTTTTCCACATGTAAATATTTTTACTTAGCATTTTTCTAACTTTTTGTTTCATTAGTTTTGACCTTTAAAATGTGACAATGGGGGCCTCTGGGTGGCTCACAGAATAAATGGGTGCCTGCCCCCCCAAAGTAGGGGGCTTGATCCCCAGCCTCGCCTTTCCCAGCCATGGTCTAGGGTCCCATTGGCAAGGCAACAATTGGCCAGCCGGGGTTCGATATGGGGTAAGCCAGCTTACTTACTCAGCCCCCTCCCACCCATTCCCAGCATATCACTCCACACACGGTATGGAAAGACTGCATTAATAAACTTAACTAATTATGTAACATGTTCTTTACACTAATACATCAAAATACAGTATGCTAATTTCTGCTTTAGATTTTTTTTAATTCACAGAAAATTCTGACTTTTTCATTATAATGCAATGTTATTTAATATAGATTTTTCAAATTCGCAATGTGTACAGATATCCCTGACATATTGTAATTGAATACTGTAAAATGCTTTATGAGCTTAGGCATAAAATTTGAGACATTAGATTTCTTTCTGTTTCCTCTGTAACTGCAGCAGGGTTTCTTAGATTAATTTTAGTCTTGAGAATCACTTTTATTCTTCATGCTATGTTTTTATAATAGTAATGGCATTTTCTGCTTGGAATACAAATAAAAAGAGTACAAGCTATAAAAAAACAGAGAAACACTCTGGGATTGTTGATTAGAAAAAAAAAATATAATTATTGTGTGTTCATTTGCACTTCCCATTCTCTCAAGATCATCACATATGTACAGCATGACACAGCAGAGCTCCTGTGTGCAGCTGTAAAAGGAAAACATGACATGTTCATTGACATGTGCAGTTTGGGCTGTCCTGTTGGAGAGGTAAGGGCTCCTTCCTTCACGGAGGAATGAAAGGAAACGGCATCCTTATAAAGAAGACCTCCACTCTCCACTTGTCCCAAAAGCCCACAGCTCAGTGTTTATTTAGCTCACTTTAAACCCCCTTCTCTGTCAATTAGGCAGTGTGGGTCAGCTGGTCCAGGGAGAAGGGTGGAAGCCACAGAAATCACAGCAAATCTAGTGTCGTGAGAAAGATCGAAGATCTCCCTCTCAAGCTTTTTTTTTTTCTTCCAGTGGGTAAGGCGTCCCACGGAGTGTGTGAAGTCTAAGGAGCCAATATGTGAACAAAATCAGAAATGACATATCAGACGTCTGGCAGTGCGTTGATGAATTCGGGGGAACAGCGCTGGGAAAATGCCCATTTGTAGCCTTTAAAATGAAGCTGGCTGGCATATTCCTGCTCTATTCCGTTCATGGATAATTAATTCAGTGGCATAATAAAGTAGCAGGCATGTTAAGTTACTATCATGAATAGCAATGGATGGGAAAGCTGCAGTTTGATTGCTCCCGGAGCATGGTGTAAAAAATTGTTCTGGGCCGTGTCTGCAGTAATTACTTGGAGCGCCGTATGTATGGACAGCCCTTAGGAACAATTACTTCCACAGTCCTTCCTGAATCTGTGCAGGAGACGAGAAGCAGCTGCAGCACCACCACCAGTGCATAAACTCCATCAGGGCTTCACACACACACACACACACACACACACACACACACACACACACACACACACACACACACACACAGACACACACACACACAGACACACACACAACACACACACACACACATATGCAGGTGCACAAACACACACACACACATATGCAGGTGCACAAACACACACACACACACACACACACACAGATGAACGCACACACACACACACATGCATGTACACTCGAACACATGCATACACATATACACACATACAAACACACAAATACACATTACATTACTGTCATTTAGCTGACGCTTTTATCCAAAGCGACTTACAGTTGATTAGACTAACCAAGGGCCAATCTCCCCTGGGAGCAATGTGGGGTTAAGGGCCTTGCTCAAGGGCCCAACAGCAATGGTGTTCTTGCTGTTGACTTGAACCACTAACCTCAGGGGTCCCAGTCATGTACCTTAACCACTAGGCTATAGGCTGCCCCGTACACACACGCACAAATACAGAAATATGCACACACACACACACACACACACACACACACACACACACACACACACACACACACACACACACACACACACACACACACACACACAAATTCCTGCACACACACACACACCTATCACACCTGAATTTGCCCACCTCTCATAGATTCCTCCTGTGGACCCCCCCCCCTCCCCCACCCCTCAGCACATGCCAGCAGCATCTCTGAGAGCTGTGGCCCTTCGCCCTTCCCACTCTCCCACTACATCTCCACTCCGTAATTGAGGATTCTCAGATACATGCAGGTCAGGGATCAGCAGAGCAACTCCATTAAAACATGAAAAAAATAAAGCAGAAGGCAAGTGTTTGCTCTGGCTTTTAACCTCACTTTATAATGGATAGGCAGATCTCTCTTCCTCTCTCTATTCTTTCTCTCTCTTTCTCCATTTTTCTCTTTACTTCCCTCTCCCTTTCTCTGGTCCTTTCCTTAAAGTCCTTTCAGATACCTTCTCTCTCTCTCTCTCTCTCTCTCTCTCTCTCTCTCTCTCTCTCTCTCTCTCGCTCTCTCTCTCTCTCTCTCTCTCTCTCTCTCTCTCTCTCTCTCTCTCTCTCTCGCTCTCTCTCTCTCTCTCTCTCTCTCTCTCTCTCTCTCTCTCTCTCTCTCTCTCTCTCTCTCTCTCTCTCTCTCTCTCTCTCTCTCTCTCTCTCTCTCTCTCTCTCTCTCTTGCTCTCTCTCTCTCTCTCCTCTCTCTCTCTCTCTCTCTCTCTCTCTCTCTCTCTCTCTCTCTCTCTCTCTCTCTCTCTCTCTCTCTCTCTCTCTCTCTATGTGTGCTATGTGGCCCACCCCCAGGCTCATCCTGTGTGTAATTGTTGTGTGGATCTTTGCTACTTCCCCAGGGAGACAGCACTCCCACCTTGTTACTGACCAGATGAGATGCCCAACATACATCCAGAGCAAATGGGATTTGTCTGGATTTGTATAACATACGGATGCATGCAAATAGAGTTCAAATAAAATCTGAAACTTTATAACTAAAACTATGTGAAATGGTCATCATTCCTGGGTCTTTACCTCCTCTCAGACTAAACTGAACATAATCAATCTTATCAGTCATTCTTTCTTAAAATTTCAAAGCACCCAAATGAAAATTACTGTAAATAAAATATTTATAGATTTTTTTATTGATGAATCTGAAGAATGTGTTATATTCTATGATATATCTTGTAAGGTTGGGAATTGCACATTTGTCAATTCATATACACGTTTCAGTGGAGATATATGATACTTTCTGATGAAGATAATAATTATATTATTTTTTTAAATGATGATGATGATGATGATGATGATGATGATGATGATGATGATGATGATGATGATGATGATGATGATGAAAACCAAAGCCACATTTACTCGTAGTGTAGGACCATCCAAAGGTATTTTTTTCTCTGTCTGGAGTAGAACTGTCTCTCCTGTTCTGGTCTTGATTTATGAAGCTATGAAACTAAATTATGACTCTTGCTATTCTGCCAGCTTCTTAAATATTCATGATTCTGATTGCTTGAAACAGTGTGGAGCCCTGATTTACACAATGCTTGCTGCCTTCCTCTCCTATGCATGTCACATCTTCACAACATATTTTTGTTTTTGTTGTTTTACATCAGTGTAATTTTCTTGATGTTTCCTTCTAAACAAGTTCACCGCATGTGTTGGTCCATTTAGATTCCCACCTCAGCTTTAGAATTTTGGGAAATTGAACTGATTTCATCTCATAATAATACAGCACATCAACAACTGATTGTATTATGAATAAGCATACAGGCTAGCCATTCGGTGTCCTGTAAAGCACATTATCACAAAAGCTTTCCAGTGCTGAAGAGCCAACTGTTTTATTATATCAATTGAGAAAAGGTACTACATCATTCCAAAAATATTATTTGAACTTACACTCATCAAGCACTGTTTTCTAGTTCTTGCTTTGGGATTTGGGTTTGGAATTTGAAATCTTGGATATTCTAAATCAGCGTGAAGATGGACACTGTCTACAATATGTAGGATTGGACATTACATTCCCAAGCACTTTGTACAAAAAAAACATTTTTGTAAGCTAAAAATAATTTTAAATTGACAATATGTCAAACAAGTAGTCTGTTTACAGTGGCACTGCAACTTTTTGATTTTAATTATTTTTACAAAATTATGACAAACTTAAGTCATTGATTTTCCTTTAATTTGAAAACATGAATCAATTTAACTTGATGAGTTGTTTGATGTCATTATCCCTGGATTTATGTCTCCGCCCACGTGTTCCCTTCACGCTTATGTTCTAATGCAATGCGGAGAGTCCTTGAGTTAAACGCTGCCATTTAAAAATCTTTCCAAATCAGGGAGCTTCTCTAGCCGCACAGTTATCACAGGTCATTTAATTCTAGTTAATTGCAACTTAAAGGATAATAAAGAAATCCAAATAAGCCATTAAAGCTTAACCTCGTCTCACTCTGGGGAAATCAACCGCCAGATCTGCATATCAGTCTGTTTTTTTTCAGTCTGAAATTAGCCATGAGTAGGTTGCTGTTGTCAATCGTAGACATGATGAAGTCAGCTGCCACAGCAATCCTCACAAATACATTTAGTTTCTGAGAGGTATTAAACAATAAGTGCGTGTGTGACATTCCTGGGCGCTGTGTACCAACATAAACACGCGTCACTCTCTTGGAGCAGAAGGGAGGCCGGGTTAATTTATTGCACACCAGTTATTGCGCGCCAGTTATTGCACGCCATTCAACAGCGCCTGCCCTTTTCCTCCTCAAAGCAATATCGCTAGCACAGGATAATAAACCTCTGTGCTGTATGCAGATCCAAAGAAATAATAAAGAGGTATTATGTGCTTCCGATGTGATTTGCATTTGGCGTAATTTTCTACTGAGGTGGTCGGCCCACTTCTAACTACAATAATGCAGTTACGGAACAAGGGGATGTACAGGTGGTGATATTTCCAGTTTAATAAATCTGGATTTACCTCCACAGAATTCAATGCTGTCTGCATTTGCTTTCTACGCATATGGAAAGCACATGCGCAATTGCAGGTACTCTCCTGTCGCACTGTCCATGTGGGAACTGATAACAAGTTACATCGCCTTTTTTGTGTTCTGCTAAGTATTCTGTGACAGTTCCTTTGAAAAGCCTTTGTTAAATAAAAAGGGTGCAGAATCGAAAGCCCTACGTTTATATATCATATTATGTCTCTTCCAAGTGCAACTCCTTCCTGATTCTTTTTGCTCATCGATCCAACCCACTGCTGGTTTATTTGTAAGTTCCTGTGCAAATCCATAAGGAGTATACAGCAGTGTTTGCGGCCTCTCCATAATTAATTAAGCACACTAGGCAGTACAAGGACCTGGCAGGTAAAACAACAACACATACAAAAAAATAAGAGAAGCTCTCCTCTCTCCTGCTCCATGGAATGCAAATGTGATTGTGACCTTAAGTCGAAAGGAACAGAAGTGAATACAGAAGAGACACTGAAGAGTGGCTGTAGGGGATAAATGATAAAATAAAGCGAGTTAATGCATTCCACTGCTCCCATTGCCTTGAGGGCCATGGCTGTTTTATCTCCAGCTTGCTGGCGGAAGCCCCGGCTGTCCACATGACTGGCTGTCTGCGCTGTGATAGCCTGGACAAGGGCCAGCCATGAGGGAATCCTCTCCCCCAGAGACGTCCCGCCCCACACACGCTCCCATCGCACAGGAAACTGGACATGTGACCTATTGGGCCTTCCCTGGCTGCATCTGTAAAAACCAGAGAAAAGCACCAACATTTTTTCCCACACAGCTGGCTAGGGATACACTATTACTAGCCCCACTGTATCGCAGAACAGGAATCATTAGAAAGTAAATTGTGTGTGAATGTTTTGGTACAGTACAAGCTGCTTTCTTCAAGCATGACCTGATACTATGATGGTAGCAAGTAATTCAGGCTTGTATGATGTCTATTAAATTGACAATTTTTATGTTTTTGGTACTAAACACAGTTTATTTTCCTTATAGAATGACTAATGTGCTGTACAAGGTTGACTGAGAAAATGGACCGTCACGTCACTTAAAGCAGCATACATGGGGTCATAATTAATCAGTAAAATGGTATTTGTAGAAAACAGCTTTTCCAAAACATGTATAATATTTACTTTTACCAACCTGTTTTGGGTGTGCTAATGTATTTTGTAAGTTGTCTCCATTGGTTAAATAAAAAAAAAAACTTGGCCTTGTTTTTTTTTTATTTATGGAGATAATAATCATTATTGGCTCCCCGGAAGGCTTGAGAATGCTGGGAGAGTCTCTGCTCTTAGAGCTGGACCTCCAGGAAACACCTGGGCAGGAACATGAGAGGAAGGCAGAAGTCTGAATGTCCACAGGACCGTGAGAATGTGTTCTTCTGACTGCTGATCCGTATCTGCAGGTGTCACGGAATTCCGAGGTGCACATCAAAGCACCGAAACTGCACTAATGAAGATGTCCCTGATACGCCATCAGCCCCCAGCTCCCCTCCTCATCCGCGGTGCACTCTATGCTGCCTTGCATGGCATTGTGGGAGACAGCTTGGCATTGTTGTCACAGCTCTGACAGGAACTTCAGAGGTCTGTCTTTCTACCTCCTCCAACAGACAGCACAGATACAAGAATCTGCGGATAAATACAGAATAAATTCTTAATTGCAGTGGGAGGTAAATTCCACACAGAGTATTTCATAAATACTTCACATATTAAAAGTGCCAATTGCATGGGAATCCTGGGCAGAATTTAATAAAACAGCTCAATAGCAATTATTATAACTAAGACAAGTCGCTAACCCGGGTCTGATGCAATGATTGGTCTGCATTTCAGCTCATTCCAGCAGGGCTGTAATTTATCATTCGTTTTGTAATTTTAGAAATATGAGAAATAAATATTTCATACCTAGTATCAATACTGAGTTTTCCCCAGAAATATGGTCAGTTGTAGTAAGGGCTTGAGTTGAGGGGGGATGCAGGGGGATGCCATCCACCTTGGAAAAAATCTTGCCCACAACCATCCCCCTTGTAACATTGTCTTCTCCCTTCTCGTGTTTGTGAACATGTTATGTATATTGCTTGGCAGACGACCTGTCTACTTGTGAGCAAATGAACATGTGAGCTATCTAATGTATTTGTTTGATTGAAACCACACGACCGATTTTACATTCTAATGAGAGGGTGACGTATCGAATGTAAAAGGTACAAGCAGTAACTTGTATGCAGTTGTAATAGTGTAGAGGTATGTTTTTGAAATCCTGCACCAGTAATATCATCATTGTTATTATATAAATAAAATAATTTGAGAGTTATTGATTTTTTTGTATTAAAACTATGAGTTACAAGTACATACTCTGTCTTTTTAATGATTATGCATGAATATAAAAAAACGTAGGGTTATATCACCATCCTTCCACTTTGAGGCTGGCCATCCCCTTTGAATTTTTTTTACAAATCGACCACTGGTTATAGTGGTGTTTGCTGAATTCATTTAAACATCTCTGCTCTATAACAAGAAAAATTAAACAGTGATTGCTGCTTGTAGTTACATTTATAGCCATATGCTGACCACCTTCAGTGTCGTGTTTCTTTGCAACCGATGCCTCTTCATTCAACAAGTCCAGTTATCATCACAGGTGGCAATTTTCTTTGATGGAAAGAGAAGAGAAGCTATTCACACTCAAACTGAAATGTGTGTTTTATTTTGCTGATGGTTCTACACCGAAATATGATACCGAATGGCACAAATCATGCTTTGGTGAGCGTGTACAGCAGAGTCATGGCTTATAAGTCACACTGATTGTTCAATTTCCCTCTGCGATTGGCAGATATGATTATGCTGTGTATGAAGCAGCGTGTGTGAACACCCAGGTACATATCAGAGGGCTTCATATATTAGCATCACATTTGGATTAGTGCAGCTGAAAATTGCCAGTTACGCCGAGGTCTTCATAATTTTGTCTGTGCGCCATTTAGTTTTCCTCGCACATTAAAAAAGACACATACCATAGGGTACCAGTCAACAATTACATTTATAATTGCTTAATCAAAATTAACATCTATTTACATTAATAGAGCAGTAAATTAGAAGGGTTTAGAGCTTGATTACCACAGGAATCAAGACTCTGTGTTTAACACTTCACACATGGCACTTTCAGCCTCTTCAGCTACAGTCTATTTTTTTATGTTTTTAATACAGGATGATTGTATGCATCATCATTGTCATCATCATCATCATCATCATCATCATCATCATCAGCATCCCGTTTGCTTGTAATGCGAACCACTGTCCCCTTAAGTATTGTGTATGTGTAGGAATTGCACTGTGATCACCAACTTCATTTGCTATCACTGAATCTCACAAGGTATCCTTAACCAGTAGTTATCACAGTGCACTTACAGAAGCAAATTAAAACTCTCATTGATATCTCATTCTACCACACGGCCTAGTAAAGGTGTGCAGAAATCACACCACACGGAAGTGGATCGAAAAGAATGAAAACACAGCAAAGTAAGCAGCTTTATTTTGCTGCCAGCACTGCAAGCAAGCAGAAGGCCTTAGATGGTTATTTGCTTTATCTCAGCTCCGTAATCAATCTAATAATGAACTGGACTTGACAGCTCAATGAGATGGTTTATTTGCCAACAATTTTTAGAGATTCAGATTTCTTATGAATTCATCCATCACTAATTTAGACGGAGAGGGAAACCATGAATAACACTTTATTCCATCCCTTTTTAGCCATTAGATGTTTTTTTTAATGTTCCTAAGATTTTATTTTACGTTACTGTGTTTGTTTGTTTGTTTGTTTTTGTTTGGCTTTGTTATAGAAATTAGTCAACTTGGAAGTCACCGACAGCTAAATTTATTTAAATATACAATTTGTTTTCCTACTAATTTGTTTAGGTTTACTGGGTTGGTTTTCACATTAAATATAGGTTTTCATTTTATTAATAGAACACAAAAGTTTTGACTGCATAATCACTGAAAACATCGGCAGCTACAGTATTAATTAATTCAGTGATTTATTCATGAATTATGCTACGCTTCTCGTCTCTTGTATCTGTGCCACTGCAATGTGGGGTATTCATGATTTTCCAAATGATCTGGAATGAGCTATTGGGGGCATAGATCTTTCATGAGGGTTCCACAAGGCCAAGTAGATGCTCTTATCCAGGACAATGTGTTGACCTGGACTGCAATCAGGCAGAAAAACCGTCTGCCATTCTATGGCAAACACCAGACCTGATTCAATGATTTTCTTTCTAATATGTTGAACTTGCACTATTTTGAAAATGTTTTCTGTGGGGGAAGTCAGTAATAAATCAAATCAAGTTAGGATGTATGTGCAATCAAGTCGAAAATGCATTTCTCTTTCAATATTCCATCCTGCTCTGTAAGCACTTGAAATGTTGTGTTTGATACAAGCTCTGAGTATATAGCATCAGGAGGAGAAAAAAAAGTATATAAAAAGCAGAACCTGCTAGGCTTTTTAAAGCGAAATTGACTCAAGTTGAAGGTTATCTAATGTACTCTTTTGTTTTTTTTCACTGAGTCGGAGTAAACAGGTTGTGCACATGGCTCCAAAGTCCATGCCTGTGTATGAAACAAGCATGCTTCCTGAAGCTTTTCTCTGGCCCTGATATCCTGGGAGAAATAATCTCCTAAATGGCTCTGTGCTGTGGCCATAGAGATGCTTTCATGGGTACAACATACACACAAGGACATCCGTTGCTGCATCAGGAGGAACATTGCAAACCCTGCACTGCAAGCAAGGGTCAGTCTATGCGGTGAGAGTGGAGTGGATACAACCAATAGACCACCCCCCTTCAGCCTGGTCCAGCATTCCATGTGCAGGCAAAGTGCACAAATCTGCACTGCTTTGAGCTCATGCAATTTAAAAGCAGCTAAAATCCCCAAAGCAAGCTATTTGCTTTACTCTTTGTGCCAATTTTGCTTCAGATTTCCAGGCTGCAAATATCTGAAAGATTGTGCAAGTGGCATATATGTGTGCATGATTATTTTTTTTTAAATCTCTTTGAAGAGTTAATATGCTGTGTAATGTCAACGCTGCCCATCCAATCAGTAGTTTAAAAAAAAAAACACCACTGAGACCAGTGGGTGAGTGAACACACAGACAAGTGGAGGTCCATAACCATCATGCACAGTGTGGTCATGCCCATAGCATATGTTGCATTCCTTGGTCCCTTGAATACCTGCACTGGATACACAGTCTAAAGCAAGGTGTGGACTTGGAGCTGGCATTACCATTGGCTGGTGGTGTTTGCAAGACCTCTGCAATGCCATTGGCTGGTTGTGTTTGTAAAAACTGTGCATTGCCATTGGCTGGTGGTGGTTGTAAGAACTGTGCATTTTGATTGGCTGGTGCTGTTTGTGGACAAGATCACTGGGTTTCAGCAGTTTATTGAGCCTGGCAAAAACCGGCAAATCATATATACAGTATATACATTCAGTGATACAATACATTGCTACATACAGTCACTAAAACCCATTTTATATTAAGTAACATCAAACCACATGACACATACAAAAGAATATACAGTAACCACTGTAGCTAGCATGACATATTTCACTCAGCTGCGTTAAATACAATTGCAAGAGACATAACAAATATAACTGGTTAAACTGACCATTACTTGAGAGGAAAGGCAAAGTTTTCCTCGAAAGTGTGAGACATAAGGGCTACAGGAGGGGGTCCTGCCATGCCCCAGCCTTTGACAGACGTCCAACAAGCCGAGTAAGGGTGAGAACATCTGATCTCCCCTTCCCGCAAATGCAGCGGGCCGGCTTTGCCACCGTTCAGAGGGAGCTGTATGCACTCCGCCGTGCCATGGACTCCCTGAACAGCCATCTCCGCTGGATGGACAGCAGGAGGGAGGCCAGGCAGACTCCACTCAGCAACAGCCAAGAAACTGCAGCGGAGCAGCTGTCCATTCCAGCTCCTTATCGGTGCCGTAACCGTGACATCCCCCCCTTCAAACTACTGTGCCAAGGACTTCCTCCTGTCAAACCTCTGCCTTACAAAAAGGCTAACTCGATCATTCTTACAGTTCAAGGGTACCCTGAATTGTATGAAATCAAATTAAAGTCATACCATAATACTGACAGAAAAGAGCATGCACTGATAGTTATGAATTTTTTTGTTTGAACAGTTATGACCTATTCAAACTAAAAAACTCAGGGGCTTATCTTAGCTAGCTAAACATATTGATGGTAATTATTTGACAGTCAATCATATTTATTGTCCTTATGTAATAATGTATCGCTATCAAATTACATGTCTGCTGCAAAACGGTCCCAATCAGCGATCACCGATTTTTGACGTTGTTCTAATGTTCTGCGCTCTCACTTGTGGAGTGCAGAGCGGAAATTCCCCTTATGTGTGAATGTAGGGTCAGTTTGTTTGGGTTTGTTTGAAAAATCATTGGCGGAATGCCTTCTTCTCCTTGCAGTTATGTATTCCATACTATTGGGATCAACAGTAAAACAGAGAAGTTAAATTCAGCCAAGATTAATAGTCTGCATTCATCATGTTCCAAGCATTGGAATTTTGACCATAATTGCTTTTCGGTAATATCGCTGAAGTCACGTTATGACACCTGCTGGCAGAGTCAATGTTCTACAATTTATTTGGCTAGCTTTGAGTTTTGTGCTCCAAATAGACCTGCTTTTGAGTCCTCTTAAGTGCAAGGGTTTCACTTTGGACAAAAATGGCAGTTCAGGCATCGTGCTGTATAATTTGCATGGTCCTCCCATTTTTTTTCAGACAACACTCCCAGACATTGCGCCTCTACACCCCTTTATTACGTCAGAGGTGCAAGTGGCTTTGTGCTTCCGCATTCTTGCTGTTGTGCTGCTGGCGTGTTGCTGAAAATAATGTGTCGTTGTGGTTACAGCGTGTTTTATGTCAGCTGGAGCACGTTGTACATGCTAGTGAAAACACAGCCCTTGGAATCATTTATTGAAGCGCTGAGTTAGGAATCAGAAGCTGTATACTTCACTATAAAATCTGAAATTCTCAAATAAAAAGAGTAATTAGTAAAAAAAAAAAAAAAAAATCAAAACAATCAATTTATTATCAGATTACTACATCATCCCAACTGAATATGTCAATAATAAATGGTAATAAAAGCTATTCTAAATATATAGCTTCCACTGTATAAGCACAATAATCTTCCTTTTTTGAGTAGAATGAATCCATGTTTGTATTGAGAATTGTGGGAATAGGGAGAATCTTTAACCATCAAAAAGTAAATTGCCTCGTATTCCAGTGGGTTCACACAGATGTAACTGGGATGAGATCTTTGGGGTGAAACTCAGCACAGGGAGGAATTCCAGTCAGCTGTCTGTCTGTCAGACTTCATTGCGCTGGCAGAAGTAGGAGCAGGCTAAACTGAGCTTGCATGAAAGCAGGCAGCAGGCAGGGGCTCATGTAGAGCGGTTTGTGTTCTGTGGGCACCCTCGCATAGTGAGAGTCACATTGTGTTATACTGCCCACACACTAATTAGCGAGGCTCTGGTATTCACATTTCAATAGGGCACCCCAGATATTCTGCTTTGAGAGTCCTGTCATCTGAAAATATTTCCAATCCATGCTTTTTAAGAGCTGTCGAGAGAAATATTCGCAATGCAAATATGGTCTGTGCACCTGTGGCTGCAGCTGTCTGTTGTGCAAGTCTGCCCTCTAGTGACGACTGAAGACGGTACATCAAAGACAATCTTGGGATGAGGAAACGTTTCAGTCTTCAGTGATGCCCCTCCTCCCCCAACCCCCCAGTTCAGTGTACTACATGATATTACAATACAGTCAGATTTCGGGGAACATATTTGAAGAACTTGTATTTTATTTATTGATCCAGCAGTTTATTGTTTGATTTGTGTTATTGTTGTTTGTTTATTTTGTTATAATTTCTATATTCCCTTAAACTGGAATGAAAAAAAATAAATAATAAAATGTGTTAACTGCTAATGCCTCGCAGTAACATGTTTGTGGGGAATGTTATTTCAAAGCCATACTGAATATACGCTTTTTCAGCTTTACCATTAAATCCAACCCAATGTAATTCTCACATAAGGAAGACTGTGAGGTTGTAGTCAGTGTGCTGAAGTCAGTGACTATGACTTATCCACTGGGCTCAGCTCTGGGGACTTAGCTCATACTGCCAAGCTCTGTATAATCTGGATGTAGCATCAGCTGTTCATCAGTGTTTAGTTCTAGGTACCAGCCTCAGTGAAATCTCCACAGTTTCACTAGTAACATGAGCCAGCTTCACTAATGGTTCTGATAAGACAAAGCAAAAGAGGACTTTGTACTCCCTTCAGATGATACTAATGAATCCTTCCTTGAGCATGGCAATGTGGGGTTTTTTTCTCATTTTCTGTCTTGAGTTTCACCACGTGTTATATTTGACAGGTTGGATCACCTTTCCCCAGATTAATGCGGCAATTTACAGTTGGTAAATGCAGTAATCAAATTCATTCAGCTGTTGAAATGACATAATTAAATTAAATCAAGACCAAAAGAGATCTTAATATTAAAAAGCAAGTACCCTTTATTTATCCAAAATATCATTATCAATCATGTATGCATAATATATGATTTTTTTCCTCGGTTCAGTGTGGACTGGTTTCTGACTGCTGCAGGAAGCACTGCTCACAGAAAAGCCCCCACACAGTAGTTCCTCAGTGGCTTTGGCGGTAGTTATGCATGGACAGAAAAAGCTTTCAACCTGTCCTGATAGAGGAGTGGATTTCTACTGCCTTCTCCGTGGCGCGTTGTTCGTTTTTTCAAAAAGGCGTCCACATTAGCAGCCGGTCGCATGCACCGCACAGCACAATGGCTTCATATTCTTCTCAGATCCATTGAGAGGCACCCATCATGAGCGAGCAGCTGCACCCAGAAATGACGTTTGCTAAGACTGTTCCTGCATCGCTGTGGTCAAAGATGACTCCCAGCAGGCTCTGGGAGAGATGGATGTAACGCAGAGGGTGGGGGTGGGCGATGAGTAAATGTGGGGAGCGATTGTTTGGAGTCGGGGGCAGGGGAGTCTTTTAGATTGTTTCAATGAAAAAGCAACACAAATAATGTCAACATAATTGAGAAAGGTAACAGGTTTTCATAAATAATAAATAACTAGCTGCCTTAGGACAATTCAAATAACTGCAATAATGAATATTTACTGGAAGTTTTGATAAAAAAGATGTTTTTTTTCTTATTCTAAAATGTGCCAAGTTCATTCTAAATGGCAAAAATGCTAGGTGCTGGGAGAAAGAACAAAATTTCCATATTAAAAGATTTGGTCTGGCACTGGTGGGTATGTGGTAAAGACCATTGTTTAGATAAGGGCCATATTTACCTTTTCATTAAGATTACAGCAAAAGCCTGAATCAGCCTGAGATTTGACTCTGCCCGGGAATGGATGAGCTGCTGAGTTGTTTAACACAGGAGAGATGGATGAGTCACAAAAGTATTTCAAGCACAGGGTGTGGGTGTCCAAAACTCACAGTCTTTACTATTATAATATTTACTCAACAACAGGAGAGAGATGAAGGGAGGAGAGAAGAGAGGAGAAGAGAGCAGAACAGAAGAAAAGAAAAGAAACGAGAGGAGAAAAGAACGAACACCTCCACTCCGGCCCTCCTTAAAAGCAAGGAAATGGCCCCCCAAGAATGCCCTGTTCAAATAATGTGACTCATAGTCTTCAACCTTACTGTGTAAATGCACTGTTGAGGATAAACAGGCCCAACATTTCTGATTACACATTCTCAGGCAAGAGTTGGAGCTGAAAAGTGGATATGACTGGGCACCTGGGTACTCAGCTTTTCAATGACAAAAGAAGCTCTTTCTGAAAGTTTCTTTGTGCTTGAGTCTACTCCTTTCAAGGAATTGCACCCATATCCAATTAAAATGTGAAAAAGTTTTTTTTTAAAAAATGTAAGACTGCAATTTTTTAAAAACAGTTTTTCTTGTTATTTTATTAATGTCGGGGGAGGTGAGTGGTGATGCCTGCTATACCACTCTGAATAATTGGTGGCTCTCCTGGTTGGACCAGAGTTGGGCACTCCTGGTTATGTGTGCACTCTTACACAACAGTACAAGAGCACACATATCTGTGTATGATATTGAAAATTCACTGTACAACGATCAATAAAAACGCCCAACCTCACTGTGTAAATGTCTGTTTCTTTGTATTTAAACAAGGCTATATGTTCCATCCAGCCCCTCGGTGTAGGTTCATGGTTGGGCATGGCTATTTGCGGGCAAAACAAGTCAATATGATTGTGATCTCATGTTGGTTTTGTTCTACCCCGGGGAAATCAGGCGGGGTCTCGACTCTCATGGCCCTGTAGGTCCTGCAGTCTATGTGCAGAGGTGAAAATAGCCTGTGTACCTTGCTGCTCTGGGTTTTGTGATTTCAGCAGTGAGGAGGAATAATGAATTTAAATTCAGCACGCAGTGTTTGCAGGGTGGCTCATCCTGTTAAGGCTGGGAGCTGCAGGTTGAGGAGGAGTGCCACAGTCTGTGTCAATATCAGCGATTCAGGATTGGCTGCAGTGTCACTCAGAGAAGGAGGGATTCAATCTGCAAAGGTATTCCGGTCTCAGCACTCTCCACTGCCCCCTGCTGGTTGTGTTAGTCCCCACCATCAGCCTACACAAAGTGGTAGAGAGTGATCTCTCCCAGATTGATAGCACGGACAACAGTAATGAGTGATGCATGGCGATACAACTGGGCATTGCAAATTGGGAGAAAAGGTGGAAAAAGCAAAAAAAAAAACTGCGCTTTGGTTTACCAAGAAGGAAGGTCACACCCATGACCCTTCGAAGCACCCACAATCCTCAACTGAGGCAAGAGACCCAAGCAGCCAATGAAATGGTCGTCATGCCCAATGCCTCCCGTGGGTCCTTCCCTCCCCTCTACTCCTTAATTGGAAAACTGGCTGGCTCTCCCCACGCTCGGAGACGCTTGTCCTTGATGTCACACTCCACATTAGTCTGGAAACAGTGGAGAGGTGCGCTTTGCCCCTCGGAGACCTTATCAGGCTGGCGCAGAGGCGCTCAGCGCGCCGTGGAACAGCAGGTCCTGATTAATGCAGAGGATCTGCAGATAACGAACAATCAGAGGAAAGGCAACTTATACCATTATTGAACTAAACTGTCAGATCAGGCTTCCACGAGGGACTTCCTTCTCTCCCCGTGAAAAGTTTCTGCGCCAGGCCTGAGCGAAGTTAAGGCAGATTAATCATAGTGCTCCGTCTCCCAGTGGGGCCTTCGGCCTAATAATCAGCAAAGCCTCTTTATTTTTTTCTCTTCTCCTGTTTTTTTTTCTCACGCTTTTTGAAGCTAAGAGAAAACGGTTGTTTCCTTGCACGTTTGTTCAACAGCCTGGGATTAAAGAGTGGGGAGGTGGGGGGGGGCAAGGGGGTAGGGGTATAGGAAAATCACCAGGGATATTTTTTCAGCTCCGACAAGCCAAATAAAGCTTGATTCTACATGTCTACATGTAACTCACACACACAGGCACACACATGGATTTCTGGCTTCACTGTGGTAATGGAAGCACAGCCCTGTCCACACGCTGGCTATGTTCGGTGAGCTGTTTAGCACATCTCCAAGATATGCACCGCGGTCGAAAACAGAAGGACATGAAAATGTCAGATGACAAGACTAGGACTCTCAGTACATCTGGGCTTGTCATTTAACCTATCGTCTAGAGAGCATCCAGCAGTTCATTTTCACAGCAGCGACACAGGGAACGGTCACGGGACGGCAGAGCACTTGTTGTCGATTGGGTTTCTGAGTAGCAGCGGTCCTGAACCAGGGCAGTTGACTCAAATGGTGCAGAAATGACTCTGACAGCAGCTTTGACAGATTTGCAAGGATAGGGAATGGCGGAGGACAGCTAGCAATGCCCTCCCCTTGTGGGGAGCAAAGGGATCCCAATGAGAGCTGTAGAGTGGAGCCAGTCCCACCCAGGGGAGAAGAGCGCCTGTCAGTGCCCATGACTGCCCATACAGCTTCTGTACTTGCCTCACAGAGAGGGCGACCTCCGTCGTGCTGTTCATTACAGCCTGCAGTGCAGCAGCATGGGGTGGAAATTCACATGGAAAAAAAGGCCTCCATGAACCAAGAAGAGAACATGTTTTCACCCTCAGGCAAATATTTGTTGTCTTTCCTCGCTTCGCGCAACCAAGCCTGTCATAAAACACAATCAGCCAGACTCAGAATATTCTTAATTTAGTTGTGTTTATGGTTACTGCTTAAGCCAAGCAATTAAGCTTTTAGTGGCTAAGTAGCAGCAGGCCAGGATTCGTGCGTAAAACATTAAAGAAACACACAGGGGTCCACTGAATGCACAGCTGATGGTTGGAGCTATATCAGCACATGGTACATGGCAAATATAATGCTCTGTGGGCAGATAGGAGACCAACAGATCCTCCTCTATCCCTGCTCCCCCGGCCTTTTTCATTTCCTTTCTATATTTTCCTCTTTGCCCCTCTTCTTAAAACCTCTTTCCCCTCCATACTGTCCCTCTTCATCCCTCTTATTTCTCCTCAGGTCATCGTTCTTTGCTGCCCCCCATATCCACAAAACCTCCCACTTATCTATCAGACCTCCCACTTATCTCTCTACTCTCCCCAAATTTTCCCTCAGCTTACAGCTTCTTCCTTCTTCTTTATTTCCTCTCTGTTTCTCTATTTACACTCTTTTCTTTATCCCTGCAGTTCCTCTTCATTCTGTGTTTTTTATCAGTACATGTTCCACTCTTTTTCCCCTTATTCCTTCAACACATCTTCCTCGAAGATGTTTCTCACTCTAACAGATCTCTTCCTTCCTCTTGTCCTGCTCTTTTCCTCATTGCTCTCATGCCTGTAGTTCCTGCCTGTATTTCCTGTCATTTTTATAGCAGCTCTCCTTTCTCTATTTCCCCTCATTCTCACAGACCTCCTCTTTTTATAGTTCCCCTCATCCCCACAGCTGTTCCTTCAGCGTCTGACCTTTGTGCTGATGGCAGAGGAGGGGCAGGAACACCTCCTCCCCCGTGCATTCAGACAGGACACTCATGCGTCAGTCCAGCCGCGTGCGAGACAAAACCCTTCCATTTATGCCGGCGGCACACAGAGATAGGCTGAAAATGTCACCGTGTTACCGAGGACCGCTTTCCATTGTGCTGCTGCTATTGTGGGTGTAAAAAGGGACAGTGGACAACTGCCTTGTGGTAAACACAGAGGTTGAGAGGCCATCTAATCTGATAAGCTGCCGCCTCGTTGTTGACCTTAACTGGAGCCCTGCTGACACAAAATAGAACCTCAATGTTCACACCATTGTGCACTCTGTGGTCAGTGCTCTTGAGATGTCTGTTATGGCAAGATGAGAACTGTGACAACATGGTGCACTGCCAAGTATAGCAAAGTAAAACCCGGAGAGTTCAGTTCACTCAAATGCCTTGAGCTGTTGCAGTAGGACAGGTAAATCAGTTTAAGCTAATGCTGTTAAAGGCTATGGGTAACTTCTAACTGATTAAGTTTTCTCACTCAAATGGTTCAAGGCAATCAACTTCTTTTTGGTTTTACAGTGCGTGAAAAACAGGAGTGTAGGAAATGAGGAATTGTCACTGGGCTTCTTGGCAATGTTGCAAGAGATATTACAGGTTAAACCAAACATGCTACAGTGGCAAATTTCAGCTAGACAGACTGCCTGGGCTCAGGTGAAAACCGCAGCCAAGCAACGAGGCTGACACATGATTGGGAACAGACCAATCAGATCACGTGTGTGAAGGAAAAAATGAAAACACTTAAACAACAGAAGTGCTTTTAAGTGTAGCAGCTGGTCAGGCAGCACTGCAAGCACCTCCATGCTGTGAGGGGCTGAGCAGAGACACAGCACACTCTGTCCCATGCTGCACATATCTGGAATTAAATGTCTTTTTAAGTGACTTCAGCAAATGGCATCTGTCACAAGATAGCTCTGGCTGACGTTCTCTTATCACAGCATAATTAGACTTTTATTTTATTAACTGAAAATAAAGATTTTTTTATGTTGCCAATTTTCCTTAAATCTTAATTTAACACTGTTTCACCCATCTGTGTCGACTCGCTGCCAAAGTCATACCTATTTTCCTTCCTGGTTATGGCTGAGAGGAGGAGTGCTCTCTGATTCCTGTGATTTGTAGGTAAAAAACTGGCTGGGTTTCCTTGCTCTTGTGTTCCCCTGGAGAGTATGGCTTACCTTCAGGATGTCTGTGGGATAGTTTTGGTACAGTTTCTAGAATCTGATGTATCCCCATGGAGTCCCATTTTGCCTGTATACCTTGGATTCTGGAAACTGAGGCTGTCAGCCTGGTTTCAGTGTGACTGAACAGGGGAAGGGAGAGGGTTTCTGTCTTAATAGTGGAGTAAATAAGAGAGATAGCAGTGAAAATGCAAGTACATGAACATAAACATTGTTGTTCTTATGTTTTACTCTGGCACACACACCTGTGAACTCACATATATGACACATCATAAACACACAGGTAAATGATTCTCACTGGCACACAGGCAAAACCTTTCATGAAGAGGTCTAATTTTTTTTTTTTTTTTCAGGGACACTGTCATGTATCCTGTTAGGGCCCTTTGTACCTGTTCATGCCTTTTAACTACAATCCTACAGTGTTTGTTGACAAACTGTTGTCATCAGTGTGTGGAACTTGGCTTTGTAGCTAGTTCATGAATGAATTATACACATTCATATGCAATTCATTTTACATGTAATTAATCAGCCACATGTAAACAGGTGTACTGAAACCACTGTTCACTGAAAAAAATCATGGATAGTGTGAAACTGTATAAAGAAAAAATGATTTTGGAAGGTGTCTTTTCATTGTTTATTCTTTATTTAAATACTAAAATACAAACACATTTAGCCAGGTCAGCAATCTAAACCTAATACATTGATTTAGACATTTGTTTGACACTAAAACTATAATTCTAGCCCAGTAAGAGATTCTGTAACCAAATATTCTGTCTGTTTCTTGGGCTCTCTCCTCTCCTTTTTGCATTGGATTACAGCCAGTTCATTTTTTTCTGTACATCAGGGACTTCTAGTATCTAGCTATCTACTGCTTCTGTAAATTGAAAATTGAGAGCGCAAACCAGAGACCATAGCCTGGGGGATGCTGGGGGTCTCTTAGTATTCAACCGTCTCTGATAGAAGGCCTCTCAAAATGTGTCATTTCTATTGCCATTTCATTTTCAGTGCTGACCAGTCTTGAATATGGAATGGGTATGGGATTTTTCCATTATCGTTATGGAAAATTTTTAATTAAACTTAGGATTGCAAGACCAGAGGTGGAAAGAACTATGACTCGGGCAAAGGACCCTTGAGTAAAGGGATGGCCAAGCCTGGTCCTGGACAGCTACCAGATGTGCTGGTTTTTGTTGTTATTCAGCACTTAATTAATCAATTAGCATGGTTGGTCACACTCTAATTCACCAACTAGTATCTGGGTCTCAGCTGGTTGCTGATTTTTAAGGTAAAACAAAAACCAGTATAGTCTGTGGTTCACCAGGACCAGGGCTTACCAAGCCCTCCTGAGAAGGATATAGCTTGCAGTCTGGTATGATTCAAAATATAATATATATTCTTGCCTTGGGTTTTTTAAGATGGATTTCCTACTTGGAAGAGAACCAAAGTTAAAGTTATTTTAGAAACTATTCCTTACCATTACCTTTGTGAAATACCAAATTAGAAATAGCTTTGCTGCTGCATGAATGCAGGTTGCATTTTCACTGGTAAGTTTTTTTCAGTCCAGCAGGAGAAACTGCTGCTGCAGCCATCCCTTTGATAAGTCTGGCCCAGACTTACTTCCTCCTGCTGAGAAACTTTCCCCTCCAGAGGAAAAATGTGGTGTGGAAAATTTTAACTTTTCAAATAGAGGAGTATTATTATTTTGTATTTTTTTTAATTATTTATTTATTTATTTTTTTTCAGAAACGCAGCAAAAACTTACTTGGCACCTTTTTTTGAAATACTTGATTTTTTAAATGAAAAAATTAAATGTTAAATTAAATTAAATAAATAATATATATATATGTGTGTGTATATATATATATATATATATATATATATATATATATATATTGTATATATATGTGTGTGTGTGTGTGTGTGTGTGTGTGTGTGTGTGTGTGTGTGTGTGTGTGTGTGTGTGTGTGTGTGTGTGTGTATACATATATATATATAGTTTCAATCCAGGACCACCACAGGAAATAATTAGTGTTGGTCAAGTTGGTCATTACT
>CM040749.1:9876486-9988986 GCA_022829145.1 Albula goreensis
AACTGCCTAAGAGGTGTTTAGACGGATACTTGATACTTTGGCAGCGCCCGCAACAGCTTTAGCGAACACTTGTGAAAGATCTCAGGAGGTTAAGTAGGGGAGGCGTTCGTGTTCACAGTTTGTCTCTTCATTTCCTTTTCATTGCCAGTTCGGAGGAGCACAGAGCTCTTGTGGTCCACATGCAGTGTCACATTTTTGTTTGCATTGACAAAATTTGTGTTGATCCTTTGTTTTGAAAATTTCCATTCATCTCTCAAATAGGATCTTTGATATTTCTTGCTAATGTCACTTGCTAGACAAATAAGTGTGTGGTTGTCTTTATACGCATTGGTAATGCATTACATTACATGACATGACATCAAAATACATTACAGATAGTAGACTTGTGCTGTGCTCTTCAGACACAATAAAAAACTGTGTCTTCTAATGATTCCATACGTGTGGTGCTGGTTAGTTTGCCAGTCATTTCAGATCTGTTTTCAATGCAATATCCATCATGTGTAGAGGGCTTCCGCAATGTCTCTCACTGGAGCGTGCACTCCCAGCCAGCTGATCAGAGGGTTTCAGCACCATCACTGCCATCACCAGGGCGGTTTTCTGGCAGATCCTTAGCAGACTGCTGATGGCATTTCACTACTGCGCTGACCTTTCTGAGGGAGCACATGTTAATACCTGCCTCTCTGTGCCGGAGCTCATTAAACTGCCCTGCACTTGCACCCTTTGTAGAATGCATCTTCAGCTTCCTTTTATGATATCTTATTGAACTTTAATTGTGCACCGCAAGAAATATTGCTGTGGATTTTGGCACTTGTGAAGTGTAAAGGCCATTGTATTTATTTTGGAAGTGACTGTGACAAGACTTCTAGTGAAGCAACTGGATGCATTCCTATCTGTAATCATTGCAGTGTTTTATTTATTAATATAGCATCACTTTAATATCACTTGGATCATCATTATCCAGAATCCAGGACTGCATCCAGCCTGTACGTGAGTACACTGGTCCATACCTCCCCTACGTTTCCTGGCATCCATTTCCAAGCATTGACAGATCTTTGTTTACTGTAATACTTCCACATATCAGTACAGAATTCTCTCTCACCCAGTTGTATCTATACCTCCTTGTTCTACAGACAGAACCCATAACGAACCTGTTGTTGTTCCCCTCATTGAACCCTTCTATGAATTTAAATACCTCAATTAATTTTCCCCTAAGTCTTTGCTGAGTCCAATTAGGTTAAATGTTTTGCCACAGTCACAACTAGGAATCTGTTTAATGGAAGGAATAAGTCAAACAAACCTTCAGATGGAGGCAAACCCTATATCATGATCACACTAAAAATTGTTAGCTACAGAATTGTTCCTATGACATTAATTCACACACTACAAGATTTGGGAGCTTCTGTTTATATTCACAGAGGAACAATGCATTATGCTAGCTAGCTGTTGTGAAGGTAGGAAAACTATATCACTATACAGTTAGCATAACAGAATGCAAGACAGCCTAAGTGTAAATCACTCTGTAACACATTGTAAATGATTCTCTTTGTGATGCTATTGCTCAGTCTCCAGACTAGCCAGCCAAGAGTCTCCAGGTGGGGTGGAACAGTAGTGAAAGGGTTGTGGATCTGGGAGTTCATTGCTTGTCTGATGAACTACGGAGGCAAAATAGTCACGCTTCTCCCACAGATGAACATAGTACACTGCTTATTCATTAACAGTTGTAGTATTCAGTGACTTTCTCCTGAAAAAAAAAAAAAAAAAAAGATTCATGGCATATCTGCTCAGGCATGGCTTGAGCTGGAGGAAATCTTCCAGTGACATAGTGTTTGCATAATTTGAGTGGAAGCTAAAAGTTTTTAAAGCTTTATTGATCCCCAGGCTGAGGAGAATCCCTCCTAAACACAATGCTGCTGTTGATTAGGTAGAGAAGCTCATTAAAGAGCCAGCCAGCACAGGCACCCTTTATTTGTGGGTGTGGGCAATTAGCATGTTCCCTTTGAGAGATCCCTAACGAGGCAGACACTCACACTGAAGCCTGTCTGAATCTCCTCCTCTCCTGGGCAATCCGCTCATCGGCATACATTTGTGTTTACTGTCTGCATTTATTTAATTCAGTTAAAATTATGCAATATTTTTGTAGGACAGAAGGTGAACAAAATGACTCTTTTGTTTGTGATTTGAATAATTGCATAAATAAAGACAGTGGTTGTATTTTTTTATCCAATATTAATCTTTTTTCCTTAATTTGCCCTAGGTTTATGTTTAGAAACCTACCAGCTTTTTAGAGCCGTTTTCTTGCCAATGGTCACCTGAATTGAAATATATTTTATAATTATGAAATTGAGAGGAATTTGATCCTCTGAGATCTTGCTGTGTGTCTGACCTTGTGTAAAATCATTAAAATAAAAAATGAAGCAGTCAATAGTAATAACGGAGATTAGGAGAAGTGCGGAATGCTGCAATAATTGCTAAAATAAATAGTGACATTTTTAATGCTGTAAACTTTCAAAAATGTGGACTCGCATAAGAGATTACAATGGTGCAAGAATTTCCATTTCCACACCACTAATAAGGGTTAAACATCAGCTCACATATACAGTTGCTACACTGGGCAGCAGCTACACCCCACACGCCATGTTCGATGAGCTGAGCTCATCTTGAAATGATTAAAATGAGTCTCAGGACATACAAAAAATGATTTCTTTCATCCTGAAGATCTGTCTTCAGCAAACAGGCAAGCCCAAGAAAAGGAGCACCCACAGACATGTGCAGGTAGTGCACATGTGACCATCTAGTGCCTCCTAGTGGATTTTATAAAAACAACAGCAGTGGTTGTGGTATAATGATAGAGAAGAAGATCTGAAATTGTTAAAGATCTCACCATACAGAATAAGGAGCTGTTTCTGGACAAAAATGTGGTAAAAATGTAATATTAATTATTCTGAAATGAGAGTTAACATTTTAGAGTGTCCTATCCATGAGACTTTAATCATGACATCCATAGGGCATGTATATTCAATGTAAATTCTACTTTCTATTTTCACAAACCTCACAATTGGTTTCCTGAAGGTCATCTGGACAGAGGTCACTCTTGGGTTCCTGTCCATGTTGCCTGTAGAGACACTGAGGTATTTGACAATGAGAGAGTGACAAGACCACAAGAGGTGTGTCAGTCAACCTTGCTCACCACTGTTTACCTGCTCCGTTAAATAAACCTTTAAGCATTGTTCATGAATCCACATTGAGCGGGAAATGGCCCACCCTGTGAAGTTACCTGAGCCCAGCAGAGCAGGAGAGTTTCAGGTTTACTCATGTGATTTATTGGCCAGATGCAGTTTAATCCTCAGTCACTCCGGTCCCTCCATCGGCTTAGGGTCCACTCATTTATTGCTTCTATCCTCACTGGCTCTGGTGCCAGGAAGCTTGCATTCACACATTAAACTCAGCTGCATTTTTGGCATTTTTTGCAGCAGCATTTGGGACCAGTGGGGAAATGATGTCATTTCACAAAGCAAATATAAGAACTTTACAATCTCTTTGGAGACCTCTGAGAAAAAAACATTGCTTACTTGCAGTGTAAACAATAGTCTTTATGAAGGGCAATAAGGAGCTGGAGAATGTGGATCTGTTGAGCTGAATGGTGCGAATTACCTCATAGTCACTCTAAAGAGACCATGTACTACCCTGTACTACCTGCCTTCCCATTATTTTACCTCTTAACACCAGAATAATATCTTACTCTGTGGGAATATGAATACAGATCAGTTTATGTCATTTAAATTTTATTTACAAAGCAGATATTATCATAATTATGCTGCTTAAGTTTTAGCATCATTTGACTTCCTGTGGGTTAGGTTATTTTATTTGTAGGCTTTGTCTCGTAGTCTGGAGACATCCCTCCAGTGATGCACCCAGTGGGCGAAACCTGGCAAAGCATTGTTTGCTGGGATGTGATTTATCTTTTCAGTGATTCAAGAAACATTGTTATCTGAGGTTTGACACTCCTGCTCATCCATGCAATGGGTCCATTAACTTTCTCCCACATTGTAAGTCCCTCCACATAAGAGCATCTGTGGAATGGATGTAATGCCAAGAAAATAAATAAAGTATCAACAACCTGACATGTATATGCTTTTCTTATATTTATCATTCCAATTTACATAATAATAAAAATATTAAACCGGTTCACTATGTAGCCGGTAACAATTTTTATACATTTTAGATTTCAAATTTTACTTAAATTACATTTCTTACTGCTAATACCACTTGTATATTTTTTCATATATACAATAATGATAATCATTTAGCTCTAGAAATAGATTTATTTTATTGCACTTATTTTGATTAATTCAACATAGTAAAACCTAATCTTTTAAAAATAATTAGTATGCAGTTACAATTAATTTCAGTATAGTCACATACTACCATTTCAGGTTTTTTAATAAACAATAAGTCAAGTGCAGGTTCATTATCATAAAATACACATTACTCCATTGTTTTAATGTCAGCTTTAACATTTAAAACTATCAGTTGAGAAAAAAGCTTCCAATTAATCTGAAAAGGTGATAATGTCAGCAATGTGAGAATGTGTTGTTGAGAGATGTATTGCTCCAATTATCATACAAAATCAATGTCCTGCAATTATTGTGCACTTACAAAAACTAAACATGTCATAAATGAAAGGTACTGGATATTCATTTTTATACTTATTTCATAATCACATTAGAATGCTGAAGTGCACAAGCATGTCCAAGGGGTCTGGATCTTATCACAGTGGTGACATTTTCACTTCTTCTGCAGCCAGGATAGGATGGTACAGAGATACAAACAAAATGTAACATTTCATGCATCATTATGGTTCTCATGTATCCATAAAATCCATATGTTGTTTTCTCACATTTTAATATAACTGGAAAATAATAGTATGTTCTGTGACATTTTGAACATTTGCTTTGAAAAATGCATTTTTGAGAATTATACAAATGGCTGGAGACATTTAACTGCGCTATGAAGCACTGCAATCACGACACACATCTGTGCGTGAGCGATTTAGCAACAGATACAGCCGCATAAAGCCATTTAAATGTAGGTGAAAAGTGTGCCTGTCATATAAACATAATTGCACAAAAAGGCAATGGAATGGGGCATGGGTTTAGGAGGGCCAGCTCAGGTGCAGTCCTGCCTTTGGGAAAACAGTCCATGACAAACTATCACAATTTTACCTAGAAAAAAACCCACGGGGGTAAGGAAGGGTGTGGCTGGGGTGGGCAATGATCCTCCTGGTAAATGTGGCCGATAATAACTAGCCCCTCACCACATCCTGGATCAGGGACTGCAATTCCCAGAAACACTACCTGGGAGACCCCCATTCCACGGTCCAAAGATGGATTAACAGGGCAGGTAGAAAGCTGCAGACTAGGATCTCCATCAGGGACAGGTAAGGCTCATTCTGACAGTCATGTTTTCTGTTTGAAAACCCATCAGCCATCATTCTTTTGTCTGTTTCCCTTTCAAGCGTAAGGAGCCAGTTCTGTTCCTGGAGCCGAGGGAAAACAAGCATGCATTACGGCTCAGCTTTTATCTCAGCCAGGATTTTTAGCAGTTCTGAGGATTCAGTGCTCTGTGTGTGAGGTTTCTGTATCTGTTCCTTTTTGTTTTGCATGTTGACAACAACAGCTTTTTTGTGCTGAAGTCTCAATTCAGTGCTGTTTGTTTTGTAAGCACAGTGCTTGGCCTCTGAATGCACCAACAGTTCTGTGAGTAAAACTTGGTCCTGGAAATTTTGCACAAGCTGAAAGAGGTCTCCAGCCCCATTTCCACTTGTCCTGAACAACTTGGTGTGTTTGATTTTGATCAGATTTGCTGTATACTGCATGTATATGTGTCTTTGCATGTGCATACATTGTGTATATTGTACACAAACGCATACACATAAATGTGTATATGTGTGTATGTGTTTATTATGTGTCTGTATGTGTCTTGAATATGTGTGTATTTATATACACATGCATCTGTGTGCGTGTGTGTGGCATATTTGTTTGCTGCTTTCTCCTTCCTCTGATTTGTGAGGCTGGTTCCTTTTAGTATTCATCCAATCACTGCTGCTGCTTTTTATGTGACTTATTCAACCAATTATCATTCTGCTCAGACTCTCGCAAGAAGCCATGTTTCCTGCAAGCCTATCATGCAGATTACATCTAAACAGTTGAAGTAATCAAGGCGAAACCAACATATCTATTACATGGATTTCTAGTGGTGTTACGGACAATTCCTCCAGAGAAAATTACCCAGAAAAGTGGTGTGTACATACAAACAGGATGAGTGAATAGGACACCAGGAAAGACATTCTGCCTGAACACATCATTACCAAGAATCTCCTGGACTTCTCATTTGTTATAAAAATAGATAATGGTAAAGCTGCATATGGTTCCCATCACAATGAATTATAGGAAATCAGTAAAACAGGCAGAAGGGATCATGCTCTGTTTGTTCTCCAATATAAATTAAAAAGTGTGAGGAATCATAGTACTTGATATTTTAGTGTCTTCTCACCTAAGAAATGAAGCCACCCTTCTCTGATATCTTCATATGCAAAAAATATCACATGCCACATTCAAATAGAATTGGTGGTTCATTAATTTATACTTCCTCAACGTGTGATTTTAAATGCAAATCAAAGATTAAACAAACCCCTTAAACTGTGTTATCTCCATCACAACCTTTTTTTTTTTTTTAAATTGGCATATTAAATTGGTTTGAGTTGAGTTTTAAATAAAAATTAGAAACACATCCAAGCTCTTTAAAGGTTTTTTACTGGCATACACAAGCATCAGGGAGGGCATTGGGTAGTACTAAATCAGTTAATGAGAGGAACTGGTCAGTTCACAGTCAGTTCTGTAGTCAATTCTACTTACTTTCTCAATATTCAGTAAGCACGCAGCTTGGAAATTTGGCCAACCCGTTTCACTGCCAATTTTCAGTTAGACTGTTGCAGAAATGATAAATAAGCAGTGTAGCTCTGGTTCAGCCATTGGTCCACCTCCAATTATTATGGATGGATAGAGGAGGAATATGGCACTGTTGCTTCGAATATTAAAATGCTCAGTTTCCCCACAAAAATGGTTAGTTGCTGAAAGCAAGCCTGGAGACTTACAAGAACACTTGCAAAACTGTCATTCATTAAACGTAGCCATGCAGGCGAGCTGCAGTGTGGAATTAAGCCACAGTCTGGAGCTACCTGTCAGAACTAATGAGCTGAGTTAGTCTAGCTTGCAAGCTAGCGCACTATTGAACAATGTGTCAATACTGAACAAGTCTGTCCATTATGCAAAATGTGAGTGTGTGTGTGTGTGTGTGTGTGTGTGTGTGTGTGTGTGTGTGTGTGTGTGTGTGTGTGTGTGTGTGTGTGTGTGTGTGTGTGTGTGTGTGTTTGTGTGCATGTGTGCGTGTGTGTGTGTGTGTGTGTGTGTAGTGTATACTCTGCTTTTAGTATGGCCATCCACACAAGTCAGTCTATTGAGGAAAACTCTTCACACTTCAAGCTGCTCTAATGAATTGGCTATTCAGTCAGTCATCTGGCCAAGGTGGGTCCCTGTTTATTGTGACATGATCTTTGAATTGGTATAATTTCAGCTGTAGTTTAATTTGATTACCATTTTGATTACCTGCTGGTTCTGAGAATTATTTCCCAAAAAAAATATGTTATACGTTATCTGAAATTATTTTCTTTTCTTTTTCAATGTGACAATTAAAACGCAAATCATTGTGATTAATAATAATAATATTGTAAATACATTTATACATATTAACTGACAGCCATGTGAATAACAGAAAAACATCAACATTTAAAATATATCTATCGCATTTCATAGAACTGTACTACAGTCTAAAGAAAGGCAGAATGTGAACACATTCTGAGCGGAAGTCTTTCTCACCAGAAGAGGAAGAATCCCATCAAGACCATGGGCATGCCGTGCAGATTCCATACACAAGTGAGGTGGGGAGGCGATGGGGACGGGCCATTGTGCCTCTGATTGACTGTCACTCAAGCACCGGTCTCAGGGCGCATCCAGGGGACCCAAAATGGCTCTAATGACGGTATGGCCCACAGGGAGAGGCATGAGAGAGGCACGTTATTGATGCGATTTCTTGCCCAGGCTCTGCATGACACAAGTCAAGAGGAAGGCTGTGGGAGGCTACAGTGTAAATTGCTTGGCTTGTGCAAAATGGAAGCAATTTCCAACATTTCCCATTGTGTGGAGTCCATTGAGGTTGAGAGGCCCAAATCATGGCTGTCATTTACCATGGTAAAGGGAATAAGACCAGGGGAGAATAATAACATTTTGCAGAGAGAAAAGCAATCATCGCAATGTGCATTACATTCAGCTCCGTCTTCCAAGGATTTCCATCATCACCACTTTTATCGCCATGTTTGCAGCGCTGCAGTTTAAACATAAATTATAAGTTGTCATATCATGCCCGTAAATATAACTTGCCTTTGACACTTATACACACTGAGGTGCAATAATAATACTATAAAAACAAAGTGTTGACTGCAATACATTTATAATGCGAACCCTGTATTTTGCAATTTTGTTATTTACTGAATGCCCTGGTGGAAAATTGCTGTGTGCAACAAGGCATACCTTAGGTAAAGTGTTGTGTTATTGTGACATAGGTATTATTTCGCCAATGATAAGTAGCCATATTTCTGCTGTATCTTGTGAAAAAGCGGACAGCGGTATATTTAGTCTGTGTAAATAAAAGCTGAGCAGGTCTATTAAAACCCATGTCATTGAACTGAAATGACAAAAAAAAAAAAAAAAAGATTTTTGGGGGTAGTTCAGCCGCAAGGTGAATATCTATGAGGATATGTTGGGCCCTGCAGAGTGAAATTCAGCGGAGCTGGCATGGGCAAGCTTGCCCCACTGAACGTTTTTACATCTGCAAGTGAAGTGGCTCAGCGTTTCAGAATCACTCAGCAAGATTAAAATGGCAGAGCATGCACAATGCACACCAAGCTTCAAAGCAACAGAGGCAATTTAGTGTTTGCCCGACTGTTGACTTAACAAATGCAATTGTGCTCCATGCTAAATTTGATTAGATAGACCTTATTCCATTTCGATATTTTTTTTTTATTGTATTATTTCAGAATGGATATGAAACACGTCTAATAGCTTTTTAAAGCCTGCTGTGTCACAGTGACTTATGGCTTCTTTTGTTCACTTTATGTTCTCTGCTGTGACTCTTCATTGGCGCTCATTTCATCAGTCAAATATGATCCAGCAAAGCTCGCCCAACAGTAGGTGATTGCCGTGGAGTTCACTATGCCACACGACAGAGGGTTTTGAAGAGAAATTGTTGTTTATTCATATGAACAATAGGAGACAGCAGGAAATGAGTGTGCGAATAGAATTGCAGCCAGACGTTTAAATGTGTTAGCTGTCAGACTGGGACTCTTCTGAAGGCAAACCATGTAACATAACTGGAGCAGAGACACAGCCACAAAAGCCATATGCATTTTAGGTGGTAATTTATATGCTTCTTGATGCAGAACAAGTAGCAGAACATAAATCTCATGTCAGCACAAATGCAGCATGCAAATTTAGCATACATTTTTATTTACATCTGTCTCCAATAGTGAACATAATGTGAATTACCAACCAAACCGAAAAACAAATGGGCTAACTCCAGCTGACTCAAAGAGAAAAATTCAAAGTTATAGTGTTAATGTGTTATAGTAAAAGTCATGTTTCAGAGGGAAGCAGTTGAACATACATTGGGTCATTATGGATCACCCTGGTACATTTTCGTTTTGTGGTGGAGTGACTGCAAATGAACTCATGACATAGTGACTTATGCTCAGGGCACAGACGCAACATGGTCTTAAAAATGACACTCATATAAGTGGTTCTAGTTACAGATCACTAATGACTGCCTGTGTAAACCATGTCCTGAATTACTTCTCATAGTCATTCACATAGCCATTCTATTGTGGGGAAAATAATGATACAACTCAGTTGGAAACTGACAATGAATCGCACAAAATGGCATATGGTACACAATGGTACATTCCTATGATAAAATCTTGCCAATCCCTCAATAGAGAGTGCACGCCATGAATGAATTTTACAATCCATTCAGTTGATTTATACAGCAACAGTTTGACATCTGTGCTGTCAGTGAGTATGCACAGTGACAATGCCTGCCTGGGGCACACTTAAAGGGAAGTGTTTAAAAGTTTTAAGCAACATTCAGTCTTGACTATCTCCATCATTGGTGTGTCATCTCAGGATGTCTCCAGGGGCTCAGCCCAACCTCGGTGGGAAGTATGCTCCAACTCCAGAGTTTCTGATTGGCCGGAGATTCCACCAGTCTCCGCCTCACACCCACCCCCACCCCCATCTCCCCATCCATCAGTGTTCCCTAAATTGACCAGGGCTGGCCGGGGCTGACAGTGCGTTCCAGTTCACAGGAGCCATTGTGACATCACAGGCCATCCTACTATGATGGATGTCACAGTGCGGTGCGGGTTGGCGTGTTCCGCCAGAGTGCTTGCTGGGATTGGAGAGCAGAGGAATATGTCTGTCTCCCTGCACAGGGGGCGCAGACAGAGATGGAACAGCACATAGGGAGATAGACTTGTTACCACACCAGACCCAGAGATGGGAAGGTTTTCAGAACAATACGTTTTTTTGGGATGGTGACCAAGAAATCTCACCTTTGAAAAAATAGCTCACTGGAAAGATTGTGCAAGTCCTCTCTCATTCAAGGGAAGTAGGAAAATCCACAAATGTCATTTGTCAGAACTGGCAAGCAAGACGAAAGTTGTCTCAGTACTGGCATCTCCTCATTGATCAGCCTCGGTCATATTAGATACCGATATTTCACATCTCGAGCAGTAAACTCCTTCAGATTCCAATTCTTCTACCATCAGGGGACTTTATAGAGCCAATTGATGAAAGGGTTTCTTATCTAAATTACTTTTCTGTTCTCATAACAATGAATTTCTGATTATCGTATGCTAATGCATCGATAAAACATTCATGATAGTAGAACGTAAGTGATCACATTGGTTTCATTCAGAGCGGTGTTGTGTTGAAAACATGTTTTGTGATGTAACATCAGATCTTTCCGTCCATAGAGAAGTCTCATCCACACAATCAACAAATACATCATTAAATATCTTGCATCATTTCATATCACCACCCTCAAGCACATTGTCTGCACAGCTGTCAGTTTGTGGTGAGTGATATTTATTGTTATTATTACTCCAGAATAGATTTCAGATGATAATTTAAAAACCAAAGCTAGCATTACAAAATGTATACTTCTTTGTATTTTATGTCAAAACAAAATGTGTCATGTTTAACTGGAGAATTCAGAATAATGAGAATAGACCGTTGCGCCCAACTAGGCCAATCATCTCCCCAAAGACTAGAGAGTATCCAGCACTGTGCCAAGCCTGGGCTTTCACACTCCAACTGCTCCAAACAATGACAATTTACAGTGTGAAAAACTGCTTTCTCACATCAGTCTGGATTTTACCTTTACTACTATCTGGTCTCATTGTCTGCTGACAGAACTGTTGAAAACATCTTAAGCATATCACAGCATGTATACAAGTATAACCATCATATCAGAGGAACGTCTGTCATGGATTTAATCTGACATTACTTTTATAATACAGAGTGTACACATGTTGAGAATATAGAATCACACTATACATAGTATCACTATTTCTGAAAGTTCTACTTTAGGTAAAATAGTATATAAAATATTCAAAGATGGCATAAACAAATTTATTTTATTCCTTCAGTTTATAAATTCTTTTCTTTCATTTTTCCAGCGCACACTATATTGTGTGATCTGTGAAAGGAACTATAAAATATACCTTAGTTTTGCGACCATTAATCATATTAAAACATGTAAATTATGAGCACTTCAGAGTAAGCCTGGCTTTTGAAAAATGAGAACCTGTCCACACAGTAAATTCCCACAAATCTGAGCAAACAACATTCATCATGCATAGAGAAAGAAAAGGCCCGATGCTTTGACTGAGGTTGCACAGTGCTATCTGTTTTCCTCACCTTTCTGTGAGGCAGGGACACTTCCTCCCATGAGTCATTGTTTTGAGACGAAGACACGGCTAACTGGGGAAGCGTTTATTGTATTTTATTATTTTTTTTTTTTTTTTACGATTGACAAATAAGAAGTTATTATACACGTTTGAAATTTTATTTATGAATAACAAGAAGTTAATAGTTTGTGATTTCCCACATTACAGAGAATAAGACCTTTACAGAATGAGGAATTATCACAACAAGACAGCTGTATTTTATAATGGTGGCAGAGAAGAAGAGTAGCTTTGATTTAGTCAGGCCCTGCATTAACAAACAAACAGTGCTACACAAAAACAGATCACTTATCTCACTGTGTGTTTGTCATACATTCAAAACAAGTTGCAGAATAAGCATAATAAGCACTAAGTGGCTGTGAATGCAAACAGACTGTAATTTGCAGTGTTTCCGATTGGCACAGAAAAGAGCTAATGAAAGAATGTGATGAAGAGAGAAAAATACGAGGGGAATCACAGAGGAAACAATGACAGTAATTATCCCTGTCATCACCATCACCAACTCAATCATTCTCATCAGGGCTGCTCTTGTTGTGACATAATTATTATGTGAACATCGTTCAGAAATATGCAACTCAGGGAATCCAGGCCATTTAGATTCTGCAGGTCTCAAACAGAACATGTAGTGGAAACTCTGAGGAAGCAGACAAACATTACAAGTTGAGAACTGAGAAGCACATCATATCAAGGTAACAGACAGGTGTGTGGGGAGGGGCACACACCTTTAAGACAGGGGACCGGGGGGTTGGGGGGAGGTCATTTTCTTCTCCTCACTGACTTTAGAATGTTGTTGCAAACCCAACAGCAAGTGATAGCAGTTGCTCATTGGCGCTGGTACTCCTACATAAATCCTGATCTAAACCAGTAGAAAGTAATCTTTAAAGGGTGACCGTGGACCAGTGCTTATGGGCCATTTCCACAGCAAGTGGATGCAGTCAATAACAAAAACATGGAGATTTGACTTATAATTGGTTTTTGCACGTACATCGAATCCGATTTCACCATTGACACTAGATATAAATATTGGAGAAGTAAGTGCCCTGTGTACAACTGGGAGATGGAAATGAGAAATGGTACTCTACTGGTGAAAAAGGGAGGGCTGGTCTGCAGACTCTGTGCTGAGGAGGAAGATGTGAGCTATACAGATGGACCATGATCTCAGCCGCTGTCCTTACGATGGGTCCTGTGTACCATGTTGAGTTCTGATTAGCCACGGATTCCTCTCTATGAATGGGAACAGATTCATGCCTCACACCCTGGCTTTCCAGGACTGGTTACAGTTACACAAATAAGCATTGTTAGAGTGCTGGATACGCAACTGTTCACAATTAAGATATACTTAGAAAGACCACAGAGGTAAAATAAATAGATACCACCGTTCTGGACCACATAAGTTACCAAAGGTAGATCTTACCTTCATTTGACCCAAGTACAAACCAGGTAGGACATAATCTGTCGTGAAGCTGGATGACCTTTTCTTTGGTTTTAATTTGAAAGCAGTAGTTGCTGTTCAGTAATTCAAGTTAAGAATGAAATGCGTAGCAATACCATGAAACATGTATGGATTAAATTTCTGATTGTTTTTGTGCACTGTTATGGCAAATTGTAAAAGCAGAAGTACGCAGAAAGAAAAACGCAGGCTGATGCAGGACAATGTGACGTCACATCTCTTTTGAGATCTTACACTGGGCTCAAATGCCCTTAAGCAAAGCTGAAAACAGGAAGTGCAAACCACTCCATAAACTCCCTCTTAGATGTCTGTTGGTAAACTGCCTCGTCAGCCGGATAAAGAACCTGAAGCTTTATTGAGCATTATAAATCTTTGCTCGGGTGTCCGCATTGCCCCAGCTCTGGGACTGCGGAGAACAAAGTGGACGTTTCGTTGGATGGTCAGTAACAATACGTTGGGGACCACCATTAAAAGCAAGATACTGCTGCCCAGATGCTGCACAAAGTCCGAGCAATGCACCTCAAAAAACATTAAAATGCTATGTTCCAAAATGTACAATCAAATTAAATTACAAAGTTATGAAAGCCCTCCAAGTAATTTGAGAATTAACGCTCGTCTATTACTCATATTCTTTTTGCAATCTAACTGTAATCATGCGAATCTCAGGTTACTCTAGAGGTGTGCACGTGTTTTTTGCCAGTAAATATATGAGTGCCACTAATTAAGTCTTCATGTTGCCTGCTTTATTACACCCCGACTACACACTACTGGTAATAATTACAGTCAAGACCCTTTTATAAATGCATTTTATGCTCTAATTTAATTACTTTTATTAATCAGAGGGAGAATATCTACGTGATGGCTTGCTTATTTGTTTTAGCTTCAGGCCGGGGGGATATTGCATTGTGCTTTGCTGGGCTGTAATTGGATCTGATAATGATAAATTATGGAACATTTCCCAAAGATAAACCATCGCCCAGGCGCCTGTTTGAAGCAGGGACCTTATACATCAAAATGAGAGGTGTGGAAGTGCTGGCTCCCGGAGCAGGGCCAGAATAAGCCTCGCCGGGCCCTCACCATCAATTACTTTTATTCATTTTTGGAGAGGGGAGGAAAAACAACAATAAAGAGCACAGACGAAACCTGTGGAGAAGCAGATAAGAGGGAAGGTGCAGCACGAATCAGCCGACGGGAGCGCAAGACACTGTGGAAGGTTCTGGAGAGACATCTGCCGGACACTTCAGAGACAACGCTGCCCTTAGAATCTGTCTGAAGTCAACATTTTCAACAGATAAAAAGAAAGTACAAATGAATGTTAATGCAAATGTAGGCTGTACACACAAACACACGCACACACATACACAAATAATATTTATGTATGTACATACATATATATGAGTGTTATCAGCTGTGACTGAGAATGGTTTAAACACCACATGACTACAACTTGTCTTATTTAATGTGAGATACTAATACAGCTTCCAACTATATTTACATTAGTATGTACATAGTAAATGAGTATATGCTAATATATGCATATACTGCATGCATGTTCAATGTTTCCGAATTTATTGCAAGTTGAATAGTCATAGAAATAGACAGCCTCATAATTATAATAATCATCAACTGACCAGAGTCAATCAATGTTTAAGGCTATATGATTAACAATGTATTCACAACACCATATGTGTAAAACATGTCTACTGTAATGTCACACTAAAATAACCAGGAGTACCCAACTGCATAATTCATATATAAATACATAAATATTTGAAGGGTTTAAGCATGATGAAACCACTGTGGCACTTTTGGATCAGAGAGGGGTATCCCTGGTTTGGTGCGAGTGTCAGAATCAGTCACACACTGGAAAGAGAGGTGTAAGAGTGTGTAAGAAATGTGACCTCCCACATCTCACTGTCACTGTAATCCACAGAGACTCTCAGCAGAGACGAAATGTCGCTGCCTGTTTAATTACTCACAATGCTATCACTCCCTTCCTGAATGACGGATGCCAGCAACACGCACCACGTATACTGATTCTGGCCTGCAACATGATTGGCAAAAACAGACCATCGTTGCACCCGAGGCAAGTGAAAGTGGGAGGGGAGGTGGGGGAGGACTGGCAGCCCTTTCACACAGAGCATGGTGGGCAGTGTGCTGTGAGGGGGTGGAGTGTGCTTCATTCAGTTTGTGATGCTTGATTGGCTGCAGTCCCAGGGCTCAGCCCAGTCCAGCGTGGTCCAGCTCTCAGACAGCTCCTCTCTCTTCCTGCTGGTTCTGCTCCGCTGGACCGCGGTCCCCACTGAATACACCAAACCCAACCCTCCGCCGCCTCCTGCTCCCTCATGTGTCACCAATCCCCCTCATTTGTCACGCGCAAGCCCCGGAACAAGGCGCACTGCAGCCTGAGAGTGCTGATCCCTGAACGAAGATGGAGTGCTTTATTATGTGTGTGTGTGTGTGTGTGTGTGTGTGTAGGCTCAGGCAGGGGAGGGGGGAGTAAAGGGGTGAGGGCAGGGGCATGGCAGGAGGCTGGGAGCGCACTCACATCAGCCTGACACCCCATACTTACATCCCCTCTCCAGCCCTTGTGCCCCCAGATGAGACAGGTACCCATAAGCCCAGTGCGTGTGTCCCTGCGGCGGTATAGGAGCAGTGCTGAAAGGTGGAGACGCTGCCGGCTGACTGACCGCAGGAGAAAAGGCGACACATGGCAGGGTGGGTTTCCGGCCGGTTATGGACCAGCTGTGCGTCCCGACTCCAGCGTCCCGAGCGAACGAGTGCATCTGGCGGAGCGGTCATTTCTCCGTGCCAGGAGGAAGCGGACGCTCATCCCGCCTGGGGAATACATCACGCGCTCCCAAACAGCGTCAGAGAGCGAGAGGGTGCGGTATGTAGGTCACTGTGGAGAGAGAGGGAAAGAGAGGGAGAGAGAGAGAGAGGGAGGGAGAGAGAGAGGGAGAGAGAGAGAAAGGAAGAGGGAGAGAGAGAGGGAGAGAGAGAAAGGGTAGTGGGCTGTCAGAGAGAATCGATGGCAAAGGGAAGGACAGAAACAAACCCCAGAAAAGACTAATGTTGAAACCAATAAAATAAAAAACAAGCCACAAAGAAATAAGAAATGTTGTCTTCGTGGGTTTGTTTCATGAATAGGACAGTCATTCTTCATAATGTGAATTTACTTTTAGCAGATGCTCTTTTCCAGAGTGACTTACAAGTGCACACAAAAGGTTTAGGTGAGAAACAGAGAGTACTCCAAGCTGTGAGTGCCATGGTGGGTGTGAGTAGGAGAGGAAAATTGGGTTTTTGTATATAGAGACAGATGTGGATGACAATACATGCAGCATGTATCATGCTTAATAAAAAGTCATAACAAATCTTAAGAAAATGCCAGCCCACGACTGGAAAATTGGAGGCTAAAACGGACTCAAATACGCTTCCCTCCCTCAGAGGACCATAAACGTGTGAATCAAGCACTGCAGGGATGACAGGCAAAGCAAACATAAGTGACAATAATCATGCCATTTAGCAGTAACTGCTGTGTGCTACTGCCTTTCTGCTTCCAACGGAGGTTTCAATGGCACTCAGCGCAGAGTGTCAGTTCTACCCTGCAAAGCCAAAGCATGTAGCGGCACATTCAGCCAAAACCGAATAATCAGCACCGGCCTGTCCTGCTCTCGCCAGAACATCCTGTTTTTTAAAACAAGGTTCATGCTCAGTAGACCTTCTCTTTATCAGTACATAGTGAATGTACGGGGATTGATCTGGAATATGTGGCATGCTTTTCATGTGTAAAAATGCTTGAACAATGTGCTTTAATGCATCAGCGATCTCCGCACATTTCTAAAGAATGCCTCCGCTTTATCTGATAGGCCCAGAGAAAGCGCACAGCATAATGTCATCCAGTGTAAAGACGTGAATGGGCACACTTGGGTCTTACATGCTCTTGATATTGTAGCAGGTCGGGTCAAGAATGGCCCCATTATATCATGCTGTTTTTTGTCCTGACGTTTTCATAAGGTCACATCAGTCACAGCGGGCACACAGGAATTCTATCTACAAGGTGAATGGTGAAAGACAGCTTCTACAAAGAGCGTAGTACAATATCAGTGTACGGAAATCACTCAAGTGCAATTGCTACATAAGAACATGTACAGAGGATCACGTATAAAAGTCTGGCAGGGATCAGAGCTGAGGGTTCTACGTATGGTTTTGGCTGAAGGGAAAAGTATAAGATTGTTTTATATTACTTAACACCAAACCTTTTTCCAGCTGTTTTTCGAAGTGCATAGAATTTACTGTGGTGTTCCAACACAGTATTAACCACTGTGGTACGCAGTTAAATGCTATTGGTGCGTAATTGGTGGTGTTCATCTATTGGTTGAGCAAAAAGTATATAAAAGGCAGAATTGCCACTAGGGTTGGCGCCGAGTAGTCCGGTCTATGCTGAAAGCAATTCATTTGTTGACTGTTATATAAAAATAAAACTTTGGTGTTAGACGTAAGTCTGCCGAGTGTGCTTCCTCCTTATCTTAAACAGTTTTAGAACTTTATTTTAGTGTTTATACACAACATTTACAATTTTATGAAGGACCCAAATGAATTTTTAACTTTTTCCAAAATACCTTTTATTTGAGGCACTACAAAATTGGATGCTTGCATACAAACCCATTTAATCTAAGACACAGATATACATGAATACATGGACATGTTTTCTACTCTGTTTTAATAGTTTTTCAAATATTCATCTAACCAATGAAGACACTGGCTGGAATAAACCTTTCAGAAGATATGCCTTTCCAACAACTGATTAAGAATCAGCTATTTTTGTCTTTTGTATGTGGAAGGGTATCAAAACAGAGAGAGAGGATGAGATGGTATCAGTAATGCTTTGAGTCATTCACCTCTCACTTCCTCCATTATGCTAATGAATCTGAATAATAAAAACTATAGTGGCCGATCATGCAGTTTTCATTAGCACAGCTTGACAGGTGGAATTTATCGTTTTTTTTTTTTTTTTTTTATTTCCCATGAAGCTGCTTATTCCACCCCCATGCACTGCATGTAAAAGAACTGAAGTCAGATCAATGTTATGCGGCATCCTCATAATTAGCTTTGCCCGACATTGTAGGGGACAACAACAACTAAGCGCATATATTTATGGTAAATATCATCACCCTGCATGCTATTTGCAGTAATTCAGCTGGGCACCATAAAGCTTTGCTTCCGTGCATGCTCTATGTTGAATTTTGTATAAACTTCATGCCCAGAGAAAAGAGCTGTCTCAGTTTCATTGCTGTGGGAATCACCCCCATCGCTCAGTGGTGCTGCCCCTGTGTGAACGCTGTTATGGAGAGAAGGACTGATTATTCATTAATGTGGGGTCCGATGTGATCATGTATGAGCCGTCCACGTTTAGCTCCTTGCCCCATTACAGGCAACATTAAGCCAAAAGGACTGGGGCCCATTTCCAGTGCACAGATGTGTAATGAGAGATCACAGCCTGGGTTTTATCATGTGCAATAAAACACAAGGACTGCGTGTTTGTTAATAAGATCCCTGGAGGTTTGGGGAAAAAGATGAGTTTCAGGGATCAAAGAGCCGTCTGCGAGAGACATACATACAGGGAGAGAGAGAGAGAGAGAGAGAGTGGGAGCGAGACTAAGAGAGGAGTAATCGAGAGAGAGAGAGAGAGAGAGAGAGAGAGAGAGAGAGAGAAAGGGTGTGTGTGTGTGTGTGTGAGAGAGAGAGAGAGAGAGAGAGAGAGAGATGGAGTGAGAGAGAGGTAAAAAGAGAGACACTTCAGAGTAGTTTACACAAAGGCCATGATACAGAGATTCCCTTGCCTTATATTTGTTAAGCGTTAGTATTTTGTGTAGTAAATAACTTGGTATTATACATCTTGCTAGAATCACCAGTTTTTGAATCTCCACCCTTCCCCTCTCCAAACACACACCACAGTTCAATTCACATAAACAGGCCAGATATTTGGAGCAAACCGTGCCGCTGTGCCCAGAATCTGCAGGAGCCTTTCCCATTTAGCCTGATTGTACATGTTCTGGGCTAGCGGAGGCGAGGCCCCCTGAGTCTTTTCTGTTGCTTAGGTTGGAAAATTGATCATTTGATCCTCCTACAGTGGAGAAAAAAAGAAGAAGAAAAAAGTTAACGGAGAATTTGTTTGGATTCCTTTTTAAATTCTTTTGGATTTGTCATTTTTTTTCTCTGCCTTATATATTTTTGACAGCAAAACAAAGCTAACATTGACAGCACCATTTTTAACAAGATGTCAAAGAAATTTTAATGCAACAAAAACTTAATTGTCCCCTGATAATCAAACAATGGTCAGAAGCTAACATCACATGGATAACGAGATTAATTATGATTAATGTCGGAGACAGAATGACAAGACTCATGTTTGGGTCGGCTATGAGAAAAACAGCACCAGCTATCAAGATTATTTCAGCTCCTCAGCTGCTACCCTTGGAGACGCCGTTTTCTGAGGGGAAATATAGGCTCTTCACACCTCCAGCAGACGCCTCACCACATTATGAACCGTAAGGTAATTGGTTGCATCTTGCATCTGCTTTTCTGTCAGCCTCAAAGGACGGGAGATAAGGCGTGTGTGTTCTATGCGTACGTGCATATGTGTGAGAAGCTCTTGTTATCCTGACCGTGTTGACAAAACTCACTCGCAGTCTTGAGCGGTCCAGAAAAAAAAAAAACCCTGGAAAATCGATTGCTTTATCTTCACAGCCACGCTGATGTGTTGTCACATTGTCACTGTGTCAGATTGTTACAGTGTCACAGGACAGAGACAGACTCCATGTTTGCACCAAGCTACGATGAGATCAAATTCTAAAACTTCCAGCAAAGCAACAGCCCAGAAAATGGAAATAAAAGCTCTTAGGAGGCCCTCAGCCTTCAGTCTCATTTCAGTTGAGCTTCCACAACCGTGCACAAGCATGTGGCTCCAGCACTCTGCAATATACCGCCCTAATAAACACATAGGCAAATGGAAAGTGTATGGAAATATGGCCCAATGTCAACCAATCGATGTCCAGTGTGACATGCCAGGTTAAATTTTGGGGTCAAATGTTACAGGCCAACTGTAAAATGCTTGTTCTCAGTATTTATCAAACACATGAGGTAAATATACCTTGGTCGTGCTCCTGTGCCAGTGGTTAAGTGTGCACTGTTTGCATATTTGGTATTTGACTGGGTAACCTACTGCTCTGTTGTGGACTGTGCTGCGTTGTGAAAAATGTCTGCATATGCAAATTAACTTGCAGCCCCTGCCCATCAGTGTGCTCTGCTCTCAGAAAGGCGTTAAAGACGTTTTTCTTTCTTTCTTTGTCTGAAAGCTGTAATGTAATCATGTACTACATTTAAGTAACCATAAGTATGAATTAACAAAATTACTTGTTGATTTGACAAACTGAACTCAGTTTGTTTGGTGTCTGTCGGTATGATTAATCACACTTTTATCGCATTCCATAACCTTGTTGCGTATTTAATCCAAGCACTCACAGAGCTATGTAATGGATCACAAGTGAATTACATGCTGGCAAATCGGATTGCTCTTATCTGAAAGGTTCTACACATATGAATGAAATGCTCCTTGCACATTTATCACTGTTGCTCTTTGTTTTTAAACACATCTACCCTTCTCTCTTAATTGGAGTGAAAGCTTCAACAAAGATTATGCATACTTCTGACTGCAATCGGATTACATCTGAATTGCATCAGACACAGCAAAGGCAAATTTCATCTCGCTGATCGAACAGGGAGCAAAGATTCAACTGGACTACCTGATCACAAAATCAACTGGAACTGTTCACTAGCAGAGATTCACTGTAATTATCAAGTATTTTCTCTCTAATCTAATTGGATTGCAAAGATGTTTTATATAGGTTTCAATAATAATAATAATATCTTTCCTTTTCTATAAATATAATTCATTTAGAACAGGCAAAGTAACAGAAGTTTCATATAAACAGGTAACACCCATGTAAGACTGTAAACATTATTTGTAACATCATAAGGTGGTCTTTGCATCTCTTGTAAAACCAATTAGCAGCAATTAAAAAAGGTCAGAATTATTGACCTCCTTTTTGTTCTCATTTAAACTCTTGTGGAAATGTGGGCAGATGAGGCACTTTGTGGTTGGGTTTCTGGTAAGCCAATAAATAAGCATCATTTTACAGTTAACGGTATCCCCCACAAACTCACCTGTCCTGATCATTTTATCATGTTGAAATTATATGCACTAACACTTACAAACCAGTGTTTGATAGATGCATAATTCATTGATGGTTTCCACTCAGTGTTGTTTGAAGTTTCCCTGGCAACCCCTGAAACATCAGTCTGTTGGATACTCTGTAGTCTTGGTTCCATGATACGCCTCCTCCTCTGAATCTGGGTTTGAAAATCAAGCTCTAAAACAAGCCGGCGATGAACAAATATTACATCACCCTTGTGAGGGGTGTCATTATTATGGGATGTGAGTGTATGTCTGTTGATTTAAATGCTAAGAAGTGGTGCAAATGTCTTAAAAGCTATTGGCTGTGTGTGCTTACTTTGTGTATTTAATACATGAATACTAAGTCATGATCCTGCTCAGAATCAATGTTTTAAATATGAGCAGTCTTAGTGCACTCAGTGCAACTACAAGCACCTGTGTCCATGCTCTGAAGAGCATCCTAGACAAGAGTAAGGAAATGGGACAGGCGTGATTCAGCTACGAGCACTATTACAACAGTTAATGCCTCCTGCCAACGTAAGGCAACACAGCTTACTCACAGCCCCTTGTATTACAGCGGCAATAAAGCAATACAAATGACTGTGCCATGGGCCACATCTGCTGCAAATGGAATACACCTAATCAGCTCGACCCTGGGAGGACGTTTTCCAATAAATACTGCAGTAAACAGACAATTAGGGGCCTAATATTGCCTCCCTTTATTACATTTTACCAATTAACATTCAGAGGCTACCTCCCAATTTGTATCGCATTCCTCCTATAATCAGCAATTTGGTAAAGCATGGAACTGCTGTGGATTCACTTAATAACCAGGGGGAGGGAGATGAAAGTGTGTGTGTGTGTGTGGGGGGGGGGGGGTGCAGCCAAGTCTTATCCACTTCATAAAGCGTTAACAAAAAGTATGCTTTTGGGGTTGTTATTTCCTTGGGCATCCCGGCTGCCTCTTTAAAGGTGTATTACGGGAGAACTTCCGCTGGTCTGCCCGGATTATCTCCGGTGATGTGGAGCTGGCGGATGCACAGGGAGCCGGAGCCCCTCCAGGTGTCAGCAGCAGCACCCGTTTCTCAAAGTTACCGCACATTTGCTTCACCTCTGAGGTTTTGGGACTCTCACCACAGGAAGGACTGAAAGGCTGCAGTATATGTATCTTGAATAAACAGCATCTATCGGTTTTGTATTTGTTCTTGGTCATTTTAGGCAGTGCTGCTAGAGAATGGCATGTCATTGGTAGTCTATGGATTTCTTTCTATGCCTGGGCAAGCGTTTTGCCCAGCGGTTTGATGCCCTTCAGCGTGTTTATTGTCATTAAAGCATCGTCTCTCATCTGTTCCATCAGCATCTGATTTTCTTCCCCTTTTATCCTCGTTTGTATCTCACCGGTGTAATTATTCACTCATGCTTTTCCATTCTCACTCCCACACATTGTCAAAACAAAACTGCCTATCATTGTGCAGTGATGCTGGTGTGTTGGTCTCTCAGAGACACCTGTCATTGTTGATTACTTTCGTCAGCCCACACCGCCAAATGGTTTAACACGCATTGACTAAACAGTAAACTGCTTACCTGGAGACAGAGTCTAATTTGATATATCTACGAAGTCTCTGAAAGACAGAAATATTCTCAGTGGAGGAAAGAAATGATAGAGTGTGAAGAAAAACATGCCATGCAGAAACCGATCAGCAGCTAGTGGGGGAGCCCCAGAAACATCCCCATCAGATTCACATTTACACTGGTTTTTCACTTTCATTTACTGGCAGGATCTTTGCCAATGAGACATACCCAGTTACTCAAAAAACAATTATTGAAATGCATGTTTAAACTTCTGTTCTACTCACAGAAACACTGGAGTATTAGCCAGTATGCTATGTTGGGAGCAATCATATTTGGCAGTATTTGTTGTACAGTTGCGCCACCCTGTGGCCCAAAAATGTGTTGCACTTGTTACATGTTGCCACAATTACTTTTATCATTTATGTGAGTGTTTAGGTTTACACTCTCTAAAGCATAATTCTGGTCAACAATGCCATAAAGCATACATTTAGAGAATGAATGCTGAATTTATCAACCTGAATTATGCTCTGTCAGTGTTGATGATGTGAGCTTCACAATGGAAAAACTGTGCACCAATATGCTGACAAGAAGTTTGTTTTTCATTGGCACTTTTTTTGTTGTTCCTTTGGGTAGCCTTTGAGATCTATCAGTGGTACCTCTGTAAGGCTTGGCCACTGATATTTTGAAATGTGACAGTATTTTCACACTAAATGCAGTCAAACCTTGGTTTGGCTTGTCTCTTCCACCAGCTGTTATTTACTTTGTGTACATAATAATATACATTAATTCTTGTTTGCTTGAAAAGGAGTAAATATTTCATATGAGTTAAATTACTTACAGGAGAACCTGGTTACTGAGATGTACAGAGGATCAGAGACATCCCAAAACAATGGGTGTGGTCTTAGAAGGGGCGTACCACATGATCAAGGGAAGAGTTATGTTAAGAAGGGACTGTCTGGGGGCCTTCAGTAAATTAAATAAATAAATAAATAAATAAATAAATAAATAAATAAATACATACATACATACATACATAAATACATAAATAAATAATAAATTCAGTATTTATCTGCTGATTTTCCTCACCCATGAGCCCATTCTATGTGTAACACATCTGAAGGAAATATGAATTATACTACATTTCTAGTTTTCCAATAAACAATGCAAAAGTACACATCATTTGTTTATTGCTTTCGAGCGTTGACTTGACATTATGAAATGAAAATTTCTTCAGATGAGGCAGCCTTACAAATTGAAAATAAAATGTAATAAGTTGTAAAAAAATTGTAAAAAAATTATTATTAAAACAGGCTACACTGTTGATGACAAAGAAATTAATAGTCACTATGTTGTGTACATTTTCAACTATACATCATTTTATAACAGCATGGAACAATGTTAACCTGGTGACCCAAGTTCCCCTTCCTACCATCACACATGATATCAGAGATGTATTTGTTGACATGGCAGCTGTTACAGTAAGCAGACCTTAATTAGCAGGCCTTACACAACTCTTGCCTAATTACCTTTAATGCAGTTCACTTTTAACTCAATTTTAACCAGTTCAAACCTTCACTCAACGAAATGTCAAAATCTATCAAGAAGTAATTATATTCATTTTAAATTGAATTAAGTTATAATCTTTACATTTGTGTTTTTAATGAGTGTTTTTACGTTAATAAGCACAAGGAAAGCAATTACAGAACTTGCTAATACTCCCCTAGAGTATCTGTTAACACTGATTAATGTTTCCCAACTCCAGTCCAGAGGCACAACATGCATGCTGGATTCTGATCCTACTGTGCTCTAAATCATTTACTGTAGGCTTGATTCAGCTCAGCTAATCTGATATGCATTATTGAGAAAGGAACCTGATTATTGGAGGCAGGGTTGTAGTGCACAGTTAAATATTTGTAATATACACATTTTTTGTTAATAAATGTCCTTTGAACAAATTATGGGTAGCTGTCACGGTTCAATTTTATTGTGCCAATCAATTATTCTTGGTTCAGTGAATAATTAAGCTTGAATCCTGCTGTATAATGAATGTAGGTATATGGCACTATAGCTAAACAGACAGGAAAGATATGTCTAACTGAGAGTTTGTTTGTGAAATGTCATGTCAGCATCACAGTATTGTGTGGGCTAGAGTGAAGGGAATATGCCAAGAAACACAGAAGATCCTTTGAGGCATGACCCCCAGGGTTATAGGGTGACTATTCAGCCAATGGAAAGTAGCATACACAATTCCACATTTTCAAACACCTCATAATGCCTGATGCAAAGAGCTGAAAATCCTACAAAAATTAAAATTTTTCTGTGAATAATTCAGTGGTTGGACTCTCACAATTAAACAGTAACAACCCAAGAGCTAAAAATGTTGGGAGAACCTAACCAGTATTCATGATTTATTTAATATGGATACATTCAGGGAAGCAAAATATTGGTTAAAAGTTTGTGGTACATTTTAGTGTTTAAACCAAAAACATCAGAATCAGCATTAGGTCACCTCATAACCCTTTTTTACGCTCCCATACACCCCATGCTGAGGCCATGCTGACTGTCTGAGCCACATGTCTGACATCAGTGAGAACCACACACACACATTCCCACCACAGGCACTCCTATATACTGTTAATGGCAAAAGTCTGCCTTAGGCCTATTGTCCCACATTAAGTACAGTTTGACAGAATGAGATGCATCTTTCAGAGAAAGAAAAAAGTCACATTTCAAACGCCATTCTCTTCTGAAAAATATTCACTCATTGTATCATGGTTTGGGTTCGATTTTAGGGCTAGTTCTACTATATTGCAGCTGGACAGGCAGACATTTTTTTTTTTTTTTACCTGAAGTGGGCACAGGTAACCCAAACTGCGATAAGCTGCACATCCCCAGCGGGCTGCTGTGATGTCATTTGCCAGCTGCCTTGTTTGTGGTGCTGTAAATGCACTGTGTAGAATCTGGGCCTCCTGGAGAGGTACATGCCAGGTAATAACAGTTTCCAGGTGAGAGGCGCTCCTTATGAAGCCTGCCATTGCCTGCTTCCTGCCAGTCATCATTACACATGGCAGAACTGCCATTTCTCTACAGCCACTGCACAGTGGTATTAAATTGGAAAAATAAGTTGGTTTCAATAGGCATAATTACACCAACCCTTATCACACCAACAGTGTGATGTGTAAGTTAATCTTCTCAAACTATTCTCCTTTATAGCCATGCCCCAGGGGCAATGCTAGTCTGCATTATAGTCCTGCTGCCTCGTTAAAATACCATGGCTCCATATATCACCTTTTTGTCTTAAAATTCTGGATTTAGAGACCAGTGAGTGGAAAATGGTATCAGGAGGGAATTCACTTTGAAACCCAATTAGCATTTTCGGATGCACTCAGTGGCTTTTAGATGGCAGAAACTGTTCACTGCTGACACGGAACAATTTTTTTGTTCATAGGACTGCATTACAGTGCATTACAATTGCTCTGTTTTTAAACTGAAGTGTTTGATTTTTTTTTTTTTTTAACTTTTTTCAGTAAAGGTTCATTTTTGTGAGGTTCATCTTTTTACAAATGTTGTTTTTTTCTCTTGGGTAAAATTAACAGTAAAAACTGAAAATAAAAATATGTTTAAAAACAGAGTTTTTAGATAATTTAACCTTATTTGCATACCAAGCAAAGCTTCAGTGCCTCCAGTTTGCATAGCATCCATGATTCCCCAATGGGAGATGAGGTTAGGTTCTTTTCTTACTTTAGAAATATTGGTGAAAAAAAAAGAGGAAAAGCAACTATGGCGCTATATGTAGCTACAGTTGTATCCATATTATGTCACATTTTTTATGTTTTCACCTTTGCTCCAAATTTAGAACTCCAGTTGTATTCACTTCCTCTGACAATTAAGGATATTTTTTTTATCCAGGCTGTAAAGCTACAAGAACACAACCTTAATGTCTTAATACATGCAGTATAATATAATCAGCTGTCCAATGAAGTACTTCAAAAATAAACATTACTCATGGATATGCAAAATAATTAAACATTTTATCATGTATATTGTCATTGAAAAAAATCTGGGTTACATTTATTGAGTTTGGTGTTTCAAGTCTCCTGTATTTTCAAAAACCTTTCATCGGCCATTGTGAATTACTGCCGACAACTTGAGTTTTTTTTTTTTTTTGCAAAAATGCAACAGAATCCATTAACACTAGTCTTAAAGAATTCAGATTTAGTATTTTCTACTGGAAAGCACATCAGAGATCTGAACTGACCACCAGACCTCATGAATGTGTTTTGCTGAATTTCTATGGTTGCATAAAAATCCCACTGCATCTCAAATATTCCTCTGCCATCTAGTTGTGATAATAACACATACATACACACACACACACACACATGTGTGCATGCACACTCACGCACACACACACACACACATACATACATACATACATACATACACACACACATGCACTTATATACATACATACACACACACACAGATGCATACATGCATACACACACACGCGACTATATATACATACACACACACACACACACACGTATGCACACATACATACATACATACACACACACTCACACACACACACACACACATACATACATGCATACATACATACACACACACACATACACACACACACACACACATACATACATATATACATACACACACACACATACATACATACATACATACACACACACACACACACACACACACACACACATATATACATACATACACACACACACACATACATACATACATACATCATCTGTAAAGTGAGAAATGTTAGGCAATGTTGTCCCCACTAACCTTCTAGAGTACTATACATATTACATCCTGTAAACTCAGTGTATTCTATGATACCTCATTATAATAAAAAATGCATATGAACAGGGATAAACTATACAGTCGGCCCGCCTTATCAGTGGGTATATGGTTCCAGGACCCCTGCAGATGTGCAAAAACTGTAGATGCTCATGACACATATAAAATGATGTAATTTTACCCTAAACATGTTCATAACGTGAAATCCCACCTTTTTGTACTAACTGAGAACTGCTAAAACCCATGCAAATCATACTGACTACAGTATGTATATGTTGCTTGCTGACTTTCAAATGTACTTTTTCAAGAATATTCTGGGTTTTCCAAAAATATTTTCATACTGTGGTTGGTCAAAACCGCAGATGCCAAACCCACGGATAAGGTGGGCCGACTGTATTATTAAACAGTTTTTTACAGTGGAAAAACAAGCCAGGGAAATGAGCTGAATCCCAAGCTGTGATACATACAGTATATAAATCTTGCATCCTCTGTATTTATGAAAACATCAGAGATCTCATTCCAGAGCTGTTCCACCTCAGCACCACAGCGCTAAAGCACAAAGCCGTGCACACCACTGCTTCACCCGGCAACCGTCTGGCTGCAGGTACAGGCTGCTGTGATGCCACAAGAGCTGCCTGTCATCAGCGATCACTGCAGTCACTACTTCCCCCCTCACATAAGGACCACAATGGTAGCGTGGTAATGGCTCATGTCAGTGTGCAAATCTGCTTGTACTGGTTGTTAAAATAATTTTCCTCTCCAAGGACAATGTATCTAAATTTCTAATCTTGCAATCTTTTAAAGCAGAGGTTTGTCTAATGACTCGTTCAAAAACATAAATGAACAGTTACAATTAGGCGTCAGTCACTGACTTTCAACCAATCAGAAGGTATTACACTTTATTACAAAACAGAGTAATATCATTGGTTCATATTATGAGCTATTGGTAACACATGCCACCTCCATAAATTGCCGTGGACTCATCTATGCTAACAGCTCCACTGCAGTCCAGGTGCTAATTAGATTACTGTCACAAAGGACCTCCAGAGAAGAGGTAACAAAACAATTCTGGTGCAATTAGGATGAGAAACCAACCTGAGTGAAATGCTGAAGTTGTTTGTTTCAATAGTCAACATTAACAAAGCATTTCAACTGGCGTGGCCTTCCTCAGGATGCAGCTAATGTAACACCAACCATTTTAACCACAAGCAAAAATCAGTAGAGTTAAGCAATTACTGTTTCTTCATTTGCACAAGGCAATTTTGTAGGTTGCACCGATAATATAGCTGTAAGAGAATCAATACACACACATAACAGCAAAAATACATAGCTGAATGGAGCAGTTTTTTTTGGGTCAAGCGCTATATAGAACTTTAACAACCTTCCTATTGATGTTCCTACAGGGATACAAAGACAGAGCTGATGCGTGGATGAGAAATCAGAAAATTATTTTCTATAGACATATTTCTCATGTGCAAGCATTTATATTTTAACATTTGTAAGTTAAATATTTGTCTTGAAATGTTATTTAACCTTACAGTTGAAACCATGCGTATAAAGAAATGATTTTTGTAACTGATAAATTTTGATATGCAACATAATCCAAAAGCACAACCAAACCATGTGGCACCTAGTGTTGCTGCACAACACTATAATTCAAAGAGCAATATTTGGATTTGCGGTCTCTCAGGTGTGCAATACAAAAAAACGTTAAGTAATTAATCTAAAAACCTCAAAGCTAATCACCTTGATAAAAGAATACCGATACACCTAACTTTCAAAATTGCAGTACAGCAGTGCAGTGGCGCCAGAGTTGTACTTTCCTTTTGATTTTTAATGCTTCTATTTATTTATGGCAAGTAACTTATGTCATGACGCCCAGTTTCCACAAGATGGTGCAGTGCTCTTCTAAAATGGCGAACAACATTTTACATCTGGTAGCCAATCGTTGTGCTAAGCCTACCTGATTTCATTTTGGCTGACGCCTGGCCGACATAGAAACAATTTTCCCTCCAGCCACAGTCAATTAATTACATTTGTATTTAAACATCTATTTCTAATTAGCACGAACATATTCACGATACAGGTGGGTATAATTATTGTATTTTTTATCATTATTTATTTGAAAGTCTGATAGCAAACGGTCTCCACGTTATTCTTTCTTGGAGTGTCACACCGTGATTGTGCGTCTGTGGATTTACATTGATTCCTTTGTTTTCATACTCTTTACCACCACCAGAGGGAACTACTGAGTAATGAACTTGAAATTGGTCGCAGGTCGTCTGTTCCTTTGTATCTTCTTTCAACATGAGTGTGTCTGCAGGGGAGCCAGTTTGCTCTGTGCGTTTGAGAGACGTCTGCCCCTATGTACAACGTCTATCAAGTAGGTATTTCACCCATTGTTGGACGGTTGCTGATTTGAAGTCTCATCATCCGCACTACAGCACTGTATGGAGAAAAAGAAGAAGCAATACGTTTTTTCTCTCGTTCTCCTAAACAGTTACAATAAAGATATTCATATTTATCTTGCGGTCCTCTTCCACTGTATAGCTATGAGTAAAAAACAAAAAAAAACTTTTTTATGTTAGGTAGTTCTTTTTGTGTTTTGGGATGAGCAATTATTTTATGCATTACACATATCTCCAGTTTCGCCTGTGAGGCAATACAGATCCTAGATGTTGAGAGTGCAGAATTGCTTTATGTGGGCTATCACATGATTCAGGTGCTGCTGTTGTTGTGTGCGTATATCTGAATGAATGTTTCCTCCCATTGTGTGAATGCTGCAGTTTCGGCCTCTGATTCCAGTGAAACGCATGTTCAATTTTCGTCACTAAAAGTGGGATATCGGTAGTTATGATTGGCTCCCAGTGAATATTACGCTAGCGCACTGCTCTTTTGCTGCCATTGAAGAATTTTAGGATTCGTGCAAGGGGGGAGTGGCTGGCGCGTTAGGATCCGCCTCTACTATAAATGCCCAAACATCCAGCAGCGACAGTAGACTGACTCCGCTAAGAGCGAGACGAAGTTATCAGCAGTTCTACTGAATTAAGTGTTCATTTTTAGGAACATTGGTGGATTGCTAATATAAACAGACTGTGGTAGCTAAGAAAGATAGCCAGTCTTTCTAGTTGTGTTTTCCTCTGTCAAATTAACGATCAGCAGGTGTGAATTAATGTCTGTATATTATCCCCAAGTGTACTGGTGAGTATTTTTTTTCCTTCGTTTATTTATCATATTATAAAGTGTGTCTCCATGCATGTGCCGTATATAGCGGAATTTTATTAATTGGAGAAGCATTTAATTCTGTATGCGCCCGCACGCACGGCATCTCGCACCTGCATTGTGCGTGCTCACTATACCTTACTATTCGCGCGAGCTCAAATTGTTGCATAATTATCATGTAAACGGATATTTGTCCTCAGTCTGACCTCCAAGTTTAATGTCGTTATAGAACACCCTCGCATTATTTCAAAACGTTTAAGCGCTCACTTCGCAGAAAATGTTAATATGAACTTGTTTAAGTATGAGCTTGAACCTCTGTTTGCACGCTTGCCTATAGATATCCTTCTTCGTTCTTGCAATATTACCTGAAGACCAAGCCATCATCCGAGGCGTTTAGGTTTTTGGAAGAGTCGTGTGCGTCTTTAAAAGTTTAAGTGTAGCCCTCTTCTTTGAATTCAGTGGATGCACAATGTGCGATCATGTCACATTTAAGCTCAGTTTTCAATGTGATGTAAAATTTCCTTACTCAAGAACAAAACATGACAATCGCGCTTTCCAGGACATATTTATGTCTTCAAACATGTAATCTGACATTGTAGTAATCAATAAATATTTCTGAATTGTTGTCAACACCTTGTTAGACAAACGTTCTTTTGAAGAGGCAGCGCGTGCGTCGGTACGGCACAGCACATTTTAGCAATTGGTGCACTATTGACTCAGAATGGAATAAGCCGCCTGTCTATTTTGGTATTACCCCGGTGTTCTGATGCAGTTCTTTCCACCGAGATTCTACTGCGCCTGGTAAACTTTAGCAGGGTTGGTTTCCTATTTGTGAAAGTAATGAAAGAAAGGTCATGTCCCAAAGAAAATGGAACAACAGCATTTCTACCTCGCCCCGTGATTTGCATTTTCCTATGTTTGAATGTCTGAACTCGGTGGCACGTTGGAAATCGGTAGTAATAACGAAGAGGTGACTAATCAGGATGATTTCTTTGTTTGTGCTCTGTTGGAGTCACAGTAGGTAAAACGTCAGTTGAGCAATCTGATGGACGAAAACAAGCAGATGCGTTAATCATAGATCTGTGTACACCCAGGTTGCCAGGAGTAATGTTTGCAGCTGAAGAAGCGCTGTCAAATGATGCAGAATTGTGGCATTTTTAAACCGTTCCTAAAGGGCATTGATGCCCTTGTTTTAATCAGCCATCGTGAGGAACGTCTATGCTTTCGTTCTTCTTCATCCAGCAATGACTTGTTTTTTGGTGTAAAACCCTAACTTGCATAATGTGGTCTTTAGTCGTGAATAAATAAGGAACGTCTCAGCAGTCCTTCAGCAGCAGTCAGTGTGTCAAAACAAGCCAGAGGGTTACAAGGTTGATTTCAGAATCCCAAGCCAACATGATGTAATGTTTCTGCCAGTGAACCCAAAACCATGACGTTACATGGCAAAAATAAAAGCTAGCACTTTCAACAATGCAAGCTTTGGGGGAAAAAAACCCACCCAAAAAAACTGACAGCTGCTTTCTTTCAATTACTTAGTCACCACAGAAACACAAATATAACTGTCTGTTTCTTTGGAAGGATTCAGTTAAGAGATTTTAACTCAAGATGTGCTTTTTGTAAATGGAAGTGGAATTTGGGGGGAAAATACTAGGTGGTTTTGCAGTCACAAAAGTCATTGAAAAGAAAATCTGCCAGTTTGGCTAGAGCAGACCAGCCTGGCAACACTGGCTGGCTGTCCCCTTAGCTGAGATGAAGGCAATTGGAAAAAGGGCAGCAAAGTAACATACTCAAAAAGGTTCGACCTCGACCCCATCCACCCCACCCCCGCCCCCGTATAGACAGTACATTGGGCCGCCAGTCTCGGTTCGTTAGCAAGCGAGCTGCTGCTAATTAAAACTAATTGGTCATTAGCAGGGCCATTTCCTGCGGCCTGACCTTTAGAAGCACGCTTCACATGCTGCGGCAGAGCTCGGGATCAGGTGAGCTGCTCAGCGCAGCTGGGTGGAACCTACGCAAGCTGTAGCACCCCACACTCATGCAGCAAAGGGCTCCCACACCGTCACATCTCTAATAAGCTCTTGCATATGCCTTGTTATAAGCACCATAGCTCATAAATCTTTGGAAATGTCATTTTCATTTCTTGTGTTTGACACATTTTCTTGGATCGGCTTCATTTTATTTCACATTTTTATGAATTTTACAATAGTTTTCCAATAAGATATATATTTTACATCATTTTTCAGCTTCATAATCTACTTAGGTAAGATTATTTTTCGGTTTGCTGCTTTGTTTTCACACAGCTCTCACATGCGGTTGTATATATGGCTCACCAGGAAGTGCAGTATTGACCTCCTTTCATAACCCTGCAGAAGCTGCTAGCAGTGATGTGCTGTCAGTTAATAAGAATAAGCACACTGTGGGTGTTCATTGCTCGGGGACACTTCGCAAACACCTTCTTGTTGAGTATGTTATAGGTTGCTTGCACGTTGTGGTCTCTCTTCAAAGTGGCTGTTTCCAGACCAAAATCGTAAGTAGAATGTGCTACATGGCATTTTGTTATGTGTTGGTTTGAGGCCAAAGAGGCTTTGTTTTAAACCCAAGTCTTAAGCCTGTGAGGTTCAGTGTGCGAGAGGCTGATGGCTCACTGGCAGGCGAGACTTGTTTGTGTCTGGATCCTCAACATGCCTGCATTCTCCTGTCTCTAAAGTGTACATTGTGTAACGGCAGATTTGCCATTACCAACTACTGCCTGAAAGTGCAGTCAGAGTAGCTGTTTAGATTCCACTTTGTAGTACTGGTCTGTCAAAGCCCCCCATTTGTTTTATAGGAACATGCAGATTTGTGTGTGTGATTCTCGTGCATGCTCACACAAACGTACACGAGCTTGCACACTCTCATACATTTCTATGAAAGTTTAAGCACATCACACAGATAATCTGGAAGTGGAGTTTAGCTCTCTTTCTGCTCAGCATGTGGTGATCTGGCCCAGAGATGGAGCAAGCCAGCAATGGAAAAAGGCACATGTGGGGTGATGTCGTCGATCTGCCTGTCCCACAGTTTTGATCTGCATTCGCGTCATAATCTCATATTTCATTACCTTTTTCTCTGACTGGAGATTGCTCCTTCTGTCACGGCAAGCTGGTGGATGAAGGAGACCAGGAAATCTGGGATTGAATTCTCAGAAAGCATAGCATTTAGTGGGGCTTCACATGCAATGTCCGACACATGCCCATGGCCTGCCTCTGACCTCAGGCTGGCTGGCTGGAACATAGGGACGGATTTTGATGCGTTACGTTTGCCCTCGCGCATTTCAAAAGAGCGATGCAATCCCTCTTTCTGATACCAGGCTGCGGAGGCACCTAAAGAAATATCACCACGGTTTCCATTTCACTCCTATTCCACTACTGATTTATGACCGTGGCAATGAGGATTAAAATGGCGAATCAATGTTAAAAATGCCAGGCCCGATATCCCATCATGCCTACTGTGCACTGGACAGGGCCAGTTAGTCCATCTGCTGTCAGCACCATCATCTGTTTTAAAGAACTCTGATACAGAGAGGCCAGCCAAGAGGACCGGGGGCGCAGAGTCCAACCACAAACCATCTTGCTATAAGTGGACCCCCACACTCACCAAATGTCTCTTGTACATACAGGAACATTACACAAGGAGTCAGAAAAAATGATTTCCCTTCCATGCATGCGTCTTACAGAAAAAACCTTCCTCTCATAAATAGCCTAGCCGCTTCAGTCAAAAGCCCCTAAAGTACCTATGTTATGCTGGTTCTACCTTTGTGTTATTTTTTTCTCTTCCTAAGGAAGTGGTTGGTTCATGTTATTTGTTAAAGTACTCATGTAGGTATTGTAGGTTTACCTTTTGTAAGGTGATGAAAAAATGTGTAATTTAAATTTGTAATTTATTTTGTTATAATCACAATGCTCTGCTGAGTTCTCCGGGGGGATGGGGGGGCAGGGATGGATGGTAAGTGAAGGGCTCAGTTTGAAAAGAGTGGCTGTTGCACCACTCTGTCCTAATCAGAGATGAAACTCCCTGAATGCCTCAATGCTCCATACAGCACCGCAGTCATAGTCGTAATGCCACAAAGATTAAAGCTGTTCACTGCCATCGTGATGGCATTCTTTCCACGTGGTGGCAGATCAGCGCAGCCTTGTTTTGCCCACAGCTCGGCCCTGCTTTTTTGGCTTCAGTTTTAAGGACTGGGCCAGACTGTGGTCTGAGCCTCTGTCTAGGGTTGGTATTAGTCCACTGCCACAGGTGCGGGTCACTGTGGTAGGGCTTGGAAAAGGAGATTAGCGCTGCCAGAACGCTGACAGGTGTTGTGCGTGCGCACGCGGGCCATCCCTCACGTGCTCCAAAGAGACGGAGAGAGAGATTAGACGCAGTCATCTTGCCAGAGCGGAGCCAGAGGCTCGCAGACACTCAGGGGCAACCGAGACAGTCGCAGGTCCGCTCCACGTGTGGCAGCAGTCTAGGCAAGCCACCGTCCTGGAGCTGTGAGAAGGGGCTGTAAAGAACACACACGCGCTCCCGTACGTATTGGCGTGCTTGCGTCCATGTTCATGCCTGTGTTCTCAAACGCTTTGTTTAACTGGAGTTGATCCTGTATGTGGACCTGACTTATTTCTGCAAAGCACAAAGAACAGTGAGAGGGTCAAGCAGGCTAGATGGACAGAAACTATGAAATCAGAGTTTATTCATGGATATTCTTTAGTAAATTTGGGTCACACCTGGTCTTATAGGTGTCATTTGATTAGAAAATCCAGATAAAATGTGTTTGTCTTCTTTGGTATGTAGTCTAGTTTGGTTTTTGGGAAGTTTTAAAGTTAAATTCTTTTACCTTAAGTCAGGCTCTTGTAGGAGTAATGTATGTGAGTAGTATGTAGTTTATACATTGTAACTGTTAAGTGCAATGCTCATAAGACTTCCTTCTCTACCCCCCTTATGTTTTATTAGGCTTATATTGTGTTATTCTTAGCCGAGCAGGATGTTTATATGAACCCAAAGTAGAAATATGACTGGCAATGGCGTGTTTATCTTTCCCGGTACTTTTTCAGTTTCCCTCTCTCTCTCTCTTGCTCTCCCTGTCTCCCTGTCTCTCTCTCTCTCCCTCTCTCTCCCTGTCTCTCTCTCTCTCCCTCTCTCTCTCTCTCTGTATGTCTTTCTGTTTGTCTCTGTCTTTCTGTCTCTATCTATCTGCATTTATTTACACCTTTAGGATATCAGCTGTCTAGTGTGAAGTGTTTATGGCTATACCAAGTTTTATTCTTTCCATATCCTTTCTTATCAGTGTAAATTTACCGTGATCGTTCCCAAAGCTTTGAGTGTCAGATGGCAACAGCAGGAAGTGGCAAAGGTTAAGTTCCTGTTCCCAATCCATATCATTAATTAATCATGATATGATTGACCAGGGGTTGTGTTGTACACTGTCTGTTGTATTCTATTGTTGACTGCCTTATAAGAGTCATGACTTTTTTCATCTTAAGATCTTAGATTTGAGGGTTTTGTAGTAATGGAGCTGATCATGGACAACAGTGATGAAGCTAGCTCTATGCTGCCACACATGCAGCTGAAAGGATTAACACTGTTTACCTGAAAATATACACATATATCCCTTTCAGAGACCATACTAATGCTACCTGACATATGTTAGAGCAGGATGTAGCAATTATCGTGATGTTTTGGAAAATTCAGATGTCTGAGAGCTTTATTTTCGATAAGCAGCTTGACAGTAGTTTTAGAGATTTAATCCAAGGCCTAATCTTTCAATCGTATGCTTGTTAAAGTATGGGCAGGTTGAGGCCTTGCAGGTGTGGAAGTGTTTTCACAAAATGCCTTTTTGTAATGGGTAAAAGACATTATTTCAGTATGTTCTTAAAATGATATGTGCGGTATGCTAGCAAATTGAAATGTCTCATTTCTTTGAGTCCTGCCAGAATTTGGGGGAGGGAGTGGAATCTGTGTGGGTAGCTGCGCTTACGGTTCTGTAGGTTTTGACAGATCTCTTGTTCGTGAGATGCAAGTTTTTCCTCGGATGGGGAAGTTGTGAGAAATCCCCAACATTACCAGTGATTCATTTTCATGTTTTCATTTGTCCATAATTTGCACCGATGCTCTCACTATTTTTTTTCAACAACCCAGTACATTTGCATAAAATAGCAGCACACTTTTGATTTTGCATGTCAATGATTTTATCCTGAACCGCGCATCAGTAGTCTCACTAGTTTCTGTTGCAGCTGTAGTAAGAGATCTACAAAAATGCTGTATTTGGTTGTGCTGGAGGCTGCACAAGTATCTTGCCCACAATTTTGTGTTTGAGAAGGTCTGTGATGTCTGTCTCAATAGTCAGTTTAGAGGACGCATGACTTCCTGTGAGGTTGGTAACAGACCTGTCACAGCTGTGCTCTCCAAAAAAGAATTCTCACTCACTCTTAGCACAGCCTGTGTCCTTTTGACATTTTCTGAAACGTGTGGTAAGAAATGGTCCTCAGAAGAATGAGTCTCAGAGAACAATTTACGCTGGTTATGTAATTTTAGCGCCGCTTGTTGAAAAACAGCTGGGAAACGTAGCAACTATAAAGAAACAAGCTATCTGTACACCATCCATTAAACTGATCTTGAACAACTAAATTCGTGATGGTTTACTTTGCAGAGTGAGGGGGGAAATGCATGCTCACTTGGCAGTGATATTGGAAAAAAGCATTTATAAATAGTCAAAGGTTCTGTGGAAGTTTGCTGTTACATTTTCTATTTTCTGTCCTCGCCACGGTTGTCCTGTTTCCGTGCAGCTATGCTGCCCACAGGCCCACAAACACTGACCATCGTGCTGTTTGGCTTATAATAGTCATGGTGAGGAGGAGGACGGGATGTGATCATGGTGATTGGGCACACAAAAATAGGTGCCCTTCTGCAGTCCGCTATTTCTCACTTTGAAAACATTCATTTTCTGACCTCAGCGAAAACACTGTGGTTAAAGAAACACATACACATAGTTAAGGTCTGTGACTTTTCTGACAGAAATGAGATGCTTTGTAAGTATTGCCATGTAGTGTTGTGGTGGACTTGAAGGAATGCAGCCCAAATGACCCGGGTATTGCTGGGGGGTTTGTACTGTACGTGCTCCAAGCTCTGCAGTGTAGCTCAGTTAGCTTGCACTGCACGCCCACTGTGCAGTTTCACAATGACTGTGCCTTCCACCGCTATCGCTCCTTTTACTGTATACTGGGCCCACACTTCATTATCCTTTGCCTGTGAGGTGGTTAGCGAATGTTGAAACGGACAGAGCAGAAGAGTGTCGGTGATCCCCCTTTTTTTTTTTTCTCTCTTTTCTCCCTCTGTTCTAGCAGCAGACTTCAAGCATTGCCATGCTTCAGGTCTGACTGCTGTGTTCTGGCTGCTCATTCCCCTGCGACACGTCTCCCTGCATTGTTTTTATCCTGTTTTTTTTTTTTTTTTTTTTTTTTTGAATGAAGCAAATCCGCTCAGGCTAAACCATGGCATGTGGCTTTGTTCTTAGGCCCTTAATCCCATGTGCTGAATGGATGAAGGGACACTGCTTACAGCTCTGCTGCATCATGCTGTCCCCGAGGCTGGAGACATGCTGTAACCTGGTGTGCAGTGTGCCATCCCTCGCCTGTCAGCACTGTTTCTATGCCAGCTGTGAGCAGAAAGCTCAGAGCAGCCCAGAGGGCCAGACTGGATATATGACGTGTGTAATCTTTTTTTTCTCTCTCTCTCTCTCTCTCCAGCCCAGTGTTTGTGACCTGCCGAGACATGACAGAGGTGATGATAAACGGCACCGCCATGGAGGACATGCGTCTGAGCCCCAGCAAAGACAGGCACTCCTACCAGGTACCACGTCCCTCTGGGCCGCAGGGCTGTGGGTAGGCGGGGGGATTAGAGGGCACAAGGATTCCTTTACAGCGTGCACATGCGTGTGTGTGTGTGTGTGTGTGTGTGTGCATGACAGTGAACATACGTCTGTCTGTATGCAAGTGTGTTTGTCTGTGGGCAGTTTGTTTTTAATCGTGTGTTGTTTTGTGAGTTAATGTTTTACTGTAAGCATATTTCATTTGTGTATGAGCGTGTGTGTGTGTGTAAAAGTGTGTGTCCATGTGTGCTTGCACCCATTTATGTGTCAGCCCATTGTGAGCGAAAATACAACTGAGAAGTAAAGGTTCCAGCGAAAGACTCCCCTTCCACGAGTGTGCTCATAGAGAACGCTGTCCAACTGATGCACTCACTGCAGTCCTTGAAGGCGCAGTGGACGCTAACTCCCTCCATCTGCCGAGCCTGTCCCCGGTCGCACCCCTGCTGTTATCGCAGAATGACAGTTGGTCATGTTCAGTATGACTGAGCGGCATGGTGCTCCCAAGGCAGCTGCGATACATTAAGACTGTCTTTCGCAATATGTAATGCATTGTACTGCAAAGCCAGATCTAATCCTACTCTGCTTGGCCTATGCCAAATGGCTGCCCTTACATGGATTTCTATTGGCCAGACGGGCAAATAAGTGAATTTCTTATTCTTTCTCTCACCTGTCGTACACGGAAGCTTGTACCATAGTGCCAAGTTGAGTTGGCCACAGGCCTTGTGGTTTGGATGCCTGACCCATACTCTTTTCACATTTTTAGAGAGGACAGCAGAGTGCTTTTTTATGCTTTGTCTTTTCCTGCCTGTCCAGCTGTTATCTCTTAGGCGCCTGGCTTCTACAGTCCCCCGCTTCTCTGGTCAGGCCAAAGGCCAAAGTCCAAATCTGTGTTTTCAGAGCAGAATGTCATCTTTATTGTCGTAAGATGCGCAAACAGAATATTTATAGAATAAAGTTTTCCTCCCCATCTCCTCTCCTGGAAGCTCTATTTAAAGACAGGATGATTATCTCATGGAATTGTTTTGTTGGTGGAAGAATAGGGGTGTGACAGACTGGGAGACATTGTGGCACTAACTGGTTGACCACAGGAAATGGTGACTAATAAATACTGCCTTTTGATAATGTTTAAAAGAGCGGAAAGGGAAATGTAGTGTGGAAATTGATTCATGTTTGAGAATGACCTAGGTTACACTCCCTCCAAAGAGCAATTGGCCTCGTGTCTCTTTTGTCACCTCTCTCTTCGTTGTTTACACTGTGCTGTTTTTCCTTGGCGTTATGCAAACCCGCAGCTGCAGATAAAGGCAGATGAGTGCGTCAAATGCGCAGGAGCTTCCACGGCGAGGACGTGGCTTTCCTCTAGCACCACAGCTGCGCCTCCGCTGGCATCTCCGCCGTTGTGTGTGTGAGGGAAGTCAGGGCTGGCACCGTTCGTGTTTCTCACGCGGCACTCGCTCCTTCGCGTGAGGTCTGTGGCAGCTTTGCCATCTCAGCCGACGGCCACTTCCGCCTCCTCACATCGCTGCAGTGCTTTGCCGCTTTTTTTTTTTTTTTTTGATGCTGTGGCTGTCGCTATTTCCATTTACTAAGGTTTATAGCTATGGTTTATTTAATAACACGGCTACTGAAATATGAGGATTCTGACTAAGACAAGATTTTTAAATTGGCCACCTGACTTAAATACCGGTTTACCCAGCCAGTTGTGGCAGAAAATGTGTCCTGTAAAGTACGGATGAGCTCGGTATGGGATGACGGTTTGAGCTCAGTATGGGATGGCGGCCTGCCCTGGCTTACACAAAGTGTGTACGCAGAGTGCTCTTCACTGGCAGCCTCGGCTCTGAACCCTGCACTGGCAGTGTCCTTAAATGGAACCCTGCCCTGTCTAAACCTGCAAGAAAAGAGGTCGTCTGGAGCCCCAAAATGTCAAAAAATCTGTCATTTTATGAAGAATCATTACCTACAGTACCATACCATACCTTTCCATACATGCTACTTTCATTTCATAGAGTTAAGTTTAAATTGACCAATAGTCATCTCTATTTCTATTTTTGGTTTTAGCCCCTTTTGTATAAAACACTTTAAATTCCATTATATGTAACAATTTAAATTCCATTATATTCTTATATTCTACAAAGTGTTTATACGTGCCACTTTTCTGAATTTTGAGTTGTTTCATCTGTTTCAGTTTATAACTTCTTTAATCCATGATTGTGAGGAACTTGATACAGAATAGCCATGCCTCTTGACCCGTTTGGTTTGTGTCTCAGTCTGTTACTCTGAGATTTGTACCTCAGGGCTCTCCGGCACATGCCTGGTCCTCTGAGCTGTGAGGTTTCTTTGGGATACCAGCACAGTTACATTCTCTGAAACTGGACTTCTGGAAAGGATGCTGCCTTGTGGATTTGAGCCATTTGATATAGACTGGTGATCTCTGGGGACCTGATTTCCAGTCCAGTGAACACTCTGGTCATGTGGACATGTAGTCTCGTCACTCTTTGGGCATGGGGAACCTGGGGATTTGTTCTATGATACTGTGATAAAGGAAGTGAGGCGTCTGCAGGATCTCCAAATATCTCCTCTTCTGCTTCCGCTCTCTGTCTCTGTCTGTTGCCCTCTCTCTTTCTCTTTCTGTCTCCCTCTCACCGTCTCTCATGTTTTACTTTTGCTCTTTTGCTGTCCCTCGTTCTGTCTCGCTCCCTCATTCTCTCTCCCTATGTCCCAGGGACATTAGATGGGACTCTAGCCTAATGCTTTCTTTCCACTGGGCCATGTGCCCAGGCTGAGTGTGCTCTCTCATGCTCTCTCTCTGTCTCTCTCTCCCTCTCTGTCACTCTGCCCCCCCCCACCCCACATAGAAATATGCAAGTTCAAAAATAGTTTGCAGCTGAGTCCTGATAACAGCGAAATGTGCTGTTCTTGGAAAAAAGAGTCATGCCTTTTCTTCCTCTCCCCTGCTGAATTTGAGTGCGACAGCGCTGGAGCGATGCGTGCTGGAGCTCACAGCCCGCTCAGCTGTCTTGCTGGTGCCTAATATGAGGCCTGTCTTTGCATCGTCCCACCCTTTAGTTCTGTTCCAAATGCAGCCCTGCCAGGGTTTCCAGTAAGAGAGTCCCATGAAAGAGCCCCCGCCTCCCCATCCCCACTAACCTCATTGGCAGGCACTCAGCTGGCATTTTCACTACTTCCTTCATACATTTTGAAATTGATGCTTTCCAGCTATGAAAGATCCAGTGCTTGTAACATGACCAACTTTTGCACCAGCCCCTCATGTTGTCGAGCTGTCGATTGTCTGTCAGCGCTCTCTTTCGCGACCATCTCGTAGGCTGTTTCTCATTACCTCCAGACCCACAGTGCTCTCGCAATACCTTTATTCGCTCAAGTAAACTCTTACATTCTTAAACTCTTAAACTCCTAGAATTTATTTGTAGGTTACAGAATATGTTTGCAGAAAAGCACCACGGTGTTTCGGAAAAGGGTGTCTGCTTATCATCTTTATGCACAATGATGCAACGATAGTCCCCCATCTATGTATCTCTGCAAAGGGTGTCTGCTTATCAGATGCATAATTAGACAAACAGTAATATCTAACATATACCATTTAGCAGGAATGACACAGCTGGGTGCAAAGCAATGTGATTGAGAGGGTGTGTGTGTTTGTCAGTCTCAGTCTAGGTTTTACTGAAAAGGATGTGCACTTGGGGAAGGCAGGTAATGTGATGCAGATGATGGCTTTGTTTAGCCCTTACAGAAAAAGGGGGGGAAGGGCAGGAGTCTGAATGTGTAGCATTCAGTTTGGAGATGTGTTTGAGGCTTGGGTCTTTGGTCTTTAAAATCCCCTGCAGACCTTACCCCCATAATCAGTGCATGAAGCGATGAAGTGTATGTACCTGCATGAGCTTGCTGTATGTTAGGCCTCATGGATCCTCTCCTCCTCCGGCAGATCTTCCCAGACCCTTCTGACTTCGAGCGCTGCTGCAAGCTGAAGGACCGGCTGCCCTCCATTGTGGTGGAGCCCACGGAGGGAGAGGTGGAGAGCGGGGAGCTGCGCTGGCCCCCCGAAGAGTTTCTGGTCAGCGAAGAAGAGGAGGAGGAGGAGGAGGATGGGAAGAGCCAGGCTGGACAGCCCGTGCAGAACTCAAAGCATTAGAGATTCCATAAGCCCGTGCACATACGCACACAAACACAGGCACACACCCACACACGTGCATGCACACACTCATACACTCGCATGTTCAGACACCCATTCAGAGACTGCCACTCAGCGGCTGAAGAATCACAGCACACAGACACTCGACTCACTCGCCTAAACAAGCCTGCTGTGAAGCAGGGAGGCTGCACACAAGTTAGCGTGGGTACTTTTGGGGTGCACTTGGGGCGTGCGCGCGCACGCACACACTCTCACGTTTACAGAGATTCTCCAAATAAAATGGGAAACATCTGTTCTCCTGGGTACATCATGAGACCCCACTCACAGTGCACCAACGGCATTTCAGATCTCTTTTTCTTACACAGACACACACACACACACACACATACCGTTCTGCAATCCCACGCGAACGCAGCCGGTGTGTCTCCAGCAGTATCTTAGCCTGATGATTGTCGGTGGAGTGGTGGGACTGAAGCTGTATTGAAGGCTCCGGCACTACACGGGGCAGGCGCCCACAGTCTCCACCAGCTGAGACTCAAAAGTCACATGATCCCAGAGAAAAGACTCTATCCCGCATGTTCATTGCTGTTGTGACATCTGTGGGGACTTCAATCTAATTTTTCATACTTACATACAGTATATATATATATATATATTACAAAAATATGTATTTGATTCTGATCATCGGGGGGTGTCAAAGGAACCCAGAGCCAGTTTCTAAGTGTTTTTGTGTCTGTTTGTGTGTCATTGTTTGTTTTGTTTCTTTGTTCCTGTGCTCGTTTCTGATGGCAGAGGATGCGAAAGTAACGGTTGCTGTCAGGAGAGAGAGGTCATTTCACTTGGGCAGGATGCAATGTTTAGATATTTGCTGAGATGTTGTTTCTACAGAACAAACAAGCTTTCCTATGACTGAAATCATGTGCTTATACCCTTATAAAGGCGATACCTTGCTAATCAGATACTTTGCTTTCCTTACGATCAGGCAGCCATAAGCCCTTATGAAAAAAAAATCGCCTTTAATCATGTCTGTTTTTTGGACATTTAAAAAAAAAAAAAATCAGGATCGAGTTCAATATATTTCTACAGCACACTTAGAACATATTTGGTGCAATAATACTTTGCAGAGAATACTGCCCAAAACCCACACAAAGGTAAATAATTGGGTGATTGTGGCAAGGAAAAACTCCCTATGTCACATAAATCACATGGATACCACATACTGTCTCATGGGTAGATCATGTGATCATATTATCATATTTACAGCAATTCACGTGATCACATACATACATGTATTTGTTGTACAAACAGTTGCACCATGTGAAATTCAAGTGATTGTTTTTCTACAAGGGAGATGCCCACCTGGAAAACATTTGTGGAGCTACAGAGGGTTTTGCAGCCCTGGTTAGCACAAGACTGGAAGGTCACTGGAGAGCCAGTTTGCTTCGACTCCACAGTGGTGTCAAAGTGCATTGATGAAGCATTTGAAGGTGATCATCGTTTGTACTTTGTTGAACACAATGTTAACTCATTGTCAGAAGCAGTAGATGAGTGTAATAACAGCCTGTTAAAACTCTCCTGTAAAAACCTTCAGACTGTACTGACATATTTGTTCATAGGGGGTTTTGGCTTTTAAGCAATTTGAGCAAGCGCCTAGCATATAAATTGATGTGATGTAAGGTGACTGGTGAATGATTTGTTTTCTGTATGTATTTTAAGCAGGCAAAATTACCTCGACACCACAACCTGAGGCCTTATACCCAAATATTTTGTGGATATCTTGAAATGAATTCTGTCATGTCAAATCAGCTTTTGACCTTACAAGTTTAATGAATTTTTGATTTGGTGGTGAGAGAATGAGGTTTCACCAACTCCATAGTAGGCAGAGCTAAGATAAGCTGTCAGTCAGACTTTCATGTTGGAATCAATCAAAATATTGGGCCCTCCGTGAAAAACACAATGACGGATTCAAATCAATGTGTTACTTATGCTTGCTCTGTTCGTTTTGGACTTCCTGATACCTCATTCCCGTATCATGTGTATCTTTCACTCCTGTCATGTATGCAATTCTCATGCTTATTTGGGGATATTTTATATAATCAGCTGTCATTTTGATTGTGATCTCAAAAAGTAACCAACTCAAATATTAATAAAATACTTTGTGGCCCTAGAGGCCAGTGACCTTGAACCCAGATTGTACCCTGTGGCAGAGAGACTGGGTAAGTGCACAAATCGTCGAAAGTATATTGTCTATAGAGACATGTTTGTCCACCTCCTTTCATTCATGTATTGACATGAGAAAATATTGACATGTTGACATATTTATTTCTTTAGCTGTTTTCTGTGTAAATCTGTGCAGTTCTGACTGAAATCTCCTTTTTCTCTCTGTGCACTCTCCTGTAGTTTATTTTGTATTTTGTAAAGCTCAGGGAGATTAGCTGCCATTATTTTCTTTTTTTTTTGTATTTAGACCACTTTCTCTGTTGTGAATGCAGAGGATGTAAATAAACATTTGAAAGTTCTTTCCAAACTGAGTGTGTCCCTGTGTCTGTCTGAGGAATCGCAGGAATTGGGAGTTTGAAAACTGTACCCTGCAGCGTCTTTTGCAGAGGAAAATGAGCAGTTTTCAAGTGTAGCTGCTGTTTGAATGTTGCCTGATTTTACCTGTGTATCTTTCACTTTCCCTTTTCAGCCTTTGAAAGAGTCCCCCCCAACATAATGGTGCTTAGTTGAAAGCAGCAGTGTTATTTCCTGCCTATCTTTACTTGCACCTACCGCTGTGTGTATATATAGCCGTGCAGAAGTGCAGACCACAAGCTATCTTCCTGTTGCACCTCCCAGCACCCCACTCTGACATATATTCTCATTCCTGATGTATCTGTCTTTCTCTAACTCTGTTTTTCTATCTCCTTCTTGAACTCTGCATAATTTCCCTTTTCTTTCATTGCATGTCTCATCAATCAGCACACAATCCAGTGTGTTACTCCTCAATCTTCAATGGCCCTCCAGGCTATGCAGCTGTTCCACCCTCTGGCTGTCTGGACATGTGTTTATGTCATTTATTTTGCTTTGATGCATAACAACGCTGGAAAGCAGCATTTGAGCAATGGTGTCTGATCCTGGTGAAAAGCGGGGCTCAGCTGGCCAGTGTCCAGCGTTCCTTGGTTACCTCCAGAATCAGCAGCTTCTGTGTAATGGTTGTAATCAGATCTAGGGGAGGGAGAGCTGCCTTCCACTGCAGTGGAAAAACACTTTGTGTGAGTCTGTGTCCCTGAAAGCTGTGAGGATGAGGGGCCATACACTGCACTGGAGGTTTACTGGGTTTAACATGGAGGGTTGCCAGATTGAGAGTTGCCAGGTTGGAACATTTTGCTGATGAGTACCCAACAGCAGGTGCATGTTCTTGAGCAATACATATATTTAAAACACACGTGTCTTGTACCTGAATGAATGATTACGTTTCATTCTGCTTAGTTGGCTTTATTTATATTGCTTTCTAAACACATCCTCTTTCCTTACCCTGCACCTCCTATCTTAGTGTTCACCATAGTCACAGGGCTGTTTTGCTGTCTTGGCATCAGTTTAACATCAGGTTTTTACAATTATGAAAAAGTGATATTTAGTTTCCTTCACAAATCCAACAGTTCTCTTTTGAGAAAGAGTTCATGATAAATGTATTTCTATAAAAGGCTGTTTTTAAACTGAATCACAGCACAGATGAGATGCAGTGAGGCACACCATCCAAAGGTCCACAGATTTTCATACCACCCCCATTGTGCTGGTAAGTTTGATAAGCTTCCTGTGGGATCGATATTGATGAGCGTATGTGTTGGCTGTTCGATCTTGACAAAATATGGTCCCTCCATTACAGCTACCTGGGGTCTCGTATGTAACGCAAAAGTTTTTTTTCACATTGTCAATTACATACTTTTTCAAAGCAGTTTGGCACTGTCCATGAATGCTGAAGCTCTGCCAGAGTGAGATCTTGCCTTAAAATGTATTGGCAAATCGAGGCCAGGAACCCTTTTTAAAAGCGAGGTCACCATTTTAGAGGAAGAGACAGAGAGACTGCACCACTCACTATTCCACCCGTCGCTATGTCAACTGTCCCACCCAAGCTCCAGCTGAGCGGCCAAGGAATGATGGGACTGCATCCGCGCTGCCAAAACCCTGTCACAGGCATCCAGGGCCAGTGGAACAGAGTGAGGGATGATGGGATACAGTGCCTCTGATGATATCTCCATCGCCTTCACTCGCTCGTGCACTCTCTCACTCAGACTGCTCACCCGCTGCCTGCTCCACTCAAGGTCCTGTCCTACTCTGCCAGCCAGCAAGTCCCAGGAACCAGCCACACAGACGTGTGTGTGATGCTGGACAGCACTGGCCAGGACAATGCTAGACCGCCGCAGGTAATAATAGAGCCACGTGGACAGCTGGCCGACGCACAGCGAAGCTCAGTGATGGAGGCAGGACAGGAGGATTGGAGAGGTGTGATGTAACGTGTCACGCTGGCACACGGATGTACTGGACAGTGTACTTAAAGACACGCCAGCTGACCGTTGGACTTCGCTAAATTCGGTGGCCGCAAAAGCTTAGTGGCCAGCCTCTTAGCTGTCATCACTGTTCACACCCTACTCATGGTAATTTTACTTCTTCTGGCCACCCCACATTACTCAGTAGGGTCGAAGCCAATGAGCTGTGTCTGTGATTACAAAGAGATTTCTCATAAGAGACTCCAAGGTCCTTGGGGTATTTCTGGAAAGAGAACAATGAGCTGTTGACCAGTTCTTTACCAGCACTTCCTACTTCCTGGAAGTGCTCATGTACCATGATTTATTAATACACTGGTGCATTCATATACAAGGAAGTGGGATGAAACAGACAATCAGTTCAATACTTTGATGAGAAGGTCTGAAAAGACCATGTAATCTCAACAGTAGTCATGAACATCTCAACAACTCTCATGTATATTCACTTTACTCTAAGCACCTGTTTGACACTTTTGGATGTGTGTGCAGAAACTCTGGCCAAGAGTATTGAGTGAATACCCCACTGAATGTATGGAAAATGGTTTAATTACACATAGAGAAGCCAAATTTCTAAAGCACTGAAACATGTGCTGTTAAAAAAGCCCTTACTTCATGGAGATAAATGCTAATCTTTTACAAGAACAGTATATGCTATCATTGTTACAGAAACATATTAATTAAAAATGAATCAGCACCAAATGGAAAAAGGATCAATTTGTAGAATTATATGTTACTACTGTGACTACTTTTTCTCACTATCACTGTGAGGCAGAGGTTTGTTTGTGTGTCTGTGTGTGTGGTGTTTGTAATTGTCTTTCTATGTTGCAGTGTATGTTTGTGTTTGTGTGTGATGTGTTGAGAGTGTTTAAGAGTATTGTGTTGCAGTTTGTGTGTGTGTGTGTGTGTGTGTGTGTGTGTGTGTGTGTGTGTGTGTGTGTGTGTGTGTGTGTGTGTGTGTGTGTGTGTGTGTGTGTGTGCGTGTGTTAACTGTTGTCAGAGTCCTAAGAGCACAGTCACTGATAGCTCTTCCCGGTCATTCTTGGAATTCTTTCCAATGGAAACAATCCAGCACTGAGCCTGGCCTGTCAGCACAGTCTATCCCCCTCTCTCCCACTCCCCCTCTGTCTCGCTTCTCTGCCCATTTCCCAAATTCACACCCACACCATGTCCCATACCCTTACACACCTCCCACACACCCCCTTCTGCACCAGCGTCACAACCTTCCTTTACATTGACCCTATGAGCTCACCGTCTGCCCCTGTCTTTCTCTTGTTCTCTCTCCCTTAATCTTTCTGTCTCTAATTCCTTTCCCCTTCACCTCTTCCTCCTTTACTCTTACACTTCCCATAAATCTTACTTTCATTGGGTTAACATGGGTGTCACCATTATAGCACACTGTGCAATGCTCCATTGCTTTATTTGGCTAATCAGAATGTGGAATTTCAGCGTGGTGCTCTGTTCGTATCACATGGCTGCATGTGTGAGTGTAATTAATTGGTGTGTGTGCGCACGCATGTGTATATGTGTCTGCATGAGTGTATGTGTGTAAGTGCATTAGTACGACCAGCCCTGTTTGTATATAAACATTTGTATGTTCATGAATACATTCACCTCACAGCAATTGTGTGAGTGATTATGTGTTTGTGTTCATCTATGTCTGTTTATGTATGCATGAGTGTGTGTGTATTTATGTGAGTGTGTGAAAGCATGCATGCCAGTGTGTGTGTGTGTGTGTATGTGTGTGTGTGAAAGTATGCATGCCAGTGTGTGTGTGTGTGTGTGTGTGTGTGGGTACATGTCGTGTGCGTAAGGGAAAGATTCTGTTCCCAGGCCTCCATTTGTGAGCCGACCGCAGGGCTCCCAGGACACAGAGAAAGCTGTGGAGGTTATTTATATCTGGGCAGGACACTGGGCACTGAAAGACCACTCAGCTGGCACTGCCAGCACGGGCGGGGGGGGGGGGGGGTGGAGGGGGACAGCATGGGAGATGATCTCATAAAGAAAGGGTGGGCAAGATGGCAGAATAGTTTAGAGAGGGCCCAGGATGACAGGGTAATGGAGACCGAGACTGCAGGCCCTGACATTTTATTCTGCACAAGGAGACAGTAATGAGTATGAAAGTATAACTCTCAAAATCAAATAATTGCTCAATAAAATATCAAAGGATAACCACAGTACAGTATGAGTTACTTGTATTAGCAGATGCCTGAGTGCACACACACCCACACACACAAATACTACTCTCTAGTGATGCGTTCAAAGATTAGAATAACTGTCCCCTGCTTGTTTTACACACTTATAGGCAAAGGGAATCCATAGTACCATTTGAGAGCTGATTATTATCATATAACAGTGTCTGGTGTTTTTGAAAATATGGTTACTTTATTCCTACCACTGTTACATACAAAGTGTCACAAAAATGTTAGCTACTCTGAAGCATTGGGAACTTTCTTTCTCCCTTTTTCTGTATGGGCACACTTGTTCGTGTACTTGCGTGTGTTAATGTGTTAATCTGCAGACAGCAGGTCTTCCACAGGCTGTCATTTATATAAATAGACAACTGATACCCCCTATAATCCTCATTGCCTGGAGACTGCTGTGGAAAAAATTGCCTCACCTTGCATTATACTGAGTACTGAGAAAGAGAGAGTGAGAGGGTGATAGAGCTGGGGGTTGGGGGGGGTGATGGGACAAGGAGTTGTGACACAACTAAAAAGAAATAAAAGGAAAAAATACACATGAGCTGGTGCAAATGAAGATCTTTAAGTCTAATTGCCGCTGTCCCCTCTCTGAACTCAGACTCCTTCTCTCACTCTCTCTCTCTCTCCAATCCACTCTCCATCTCAACCACTCCTCCCACCCCCGACTCCCCTCTTGTACTCAAAAAGGCAAGGTCAAAGAGGGCAGGAATGTTTAAAAACAATAAACTGTCCGAGATTCTTTCCAATAAAACATTGTTAAAATGCTATCAATAGACTGCTTTGAAAATAAACCCAAAGCACAAAGTCCAAAGTCCTAAAGTCTGTCTCTCTCACACACACACACACACACACACACACACACATACACACACACACACACACACACACACACACACACACACACACACATACACACACACACACACACACACACACACACACACACACACACACACACACACACACACACACACACACACACACACACACACACACACACACACACACACACACACACTATAGCATACCAGCACACTGGACACATTCACTAACACCTATGCAATGGCATTCATTATCTGACAAAAAAAAACCTTCACTGATAAATTCACTTAGATGCTATGCTTGAGCAAAGCCATTCACATACTGCAGTTCTCTCTCAATTACTGATACACTAAAACACTTTTCACACTATCTCTCTCTCTCTCTCTCTCACACACACACACACACACACACAAAACTATCCTCTATTCCTGAGCGTTAAGACAAGTAAAACTGTAGGTGGGCTAGCTGAAAGGCTGTCTTTGAATGAAGGAAACAGGCCAGGAGTTTCAAAACGTTCCATGCCCAATGAACCACTTAATAAGTGAATGCTTTTTTTCTGGCATACCACTATTTCAAATGTGTATATTTTTCTGATCATTTTCTATTTGTGAAGACACCTGCTTTAGCAGATGCACTGCATACAACAGGTGCAGTGATCAGGTATGTAGGTTGATGGAAAGTATTCCATTTACTACAGTTATTTTTTTCATATGTATGTTGTGGCCCTCTTCAACACCTCTCAAAACCCACCAACAGGTCCTGACTCTAGTGATCAGAGAATCAGGTGTCCTCAACCCCACGATGGGTGGAGCTGCCATTAGCTGTCGGTTAAGGGGTTGTTTGAACCCATCGAAACATTATGCTCTTCACAAGAAAAAAGTTTGCATGACATCATTGTGCCATTTATAGCGTATGGTAGCTCTGCATATTTTTGGTTTAATGATGGCTCTTTCTCGCTTCCCTACCTGACACCCAGTTTGTGAGTCATGATTCCAGGCGGAGGCGATAGTCCCACCTGTTATCATCCCCATATTCATACCATGCAGGTGTGGATATAACTGATAAGGCCAGGTGTGCATGTACTTCTCACTTTTGGTACATTGACTCATTTGATTCAATTCAGGAAGCTGATTTGCTGATTTCCCTGCTTTCGTAGTCTGTGCATTAACCTTTCAGTGATATGTTGGTGGCTGTGTGTAGAATTGCAGCAGCAGGCCTAGTCGTAATCTGAACAGATATTCTCATCTCATCCAGGTTAGTGTGACACATAGGTGGTGGTTAATGTGAGCTTCCGTGGAAAGCCCTGGCCAACATAAATGCAGTCCATTATAACTGTTTAATGTTCCCATTAAAAAGAGCCACATTTTCTCTTCAAATGCAGACACCAACGTTAAAAGGGTCTTCACTGATGGCCAGCAGATCATATAGCATCCATGTGTGCTGTGTGCAGCACAGTGAAGAATACACATTACAACATCTGTATTAGGAAGTGAAGACTTTTTATTCAAAGTGTAGTCTACAGTCAACAATACATCATCTGCAAGACTATGCATGTCTTGAAAATGGTTTTCATATTTTGGCTGAATTTTAATCTGGAAGCCATCTAGAAAGTTTTTTAAAGAGAGGGAGAGAGAGAGAGAGCTGACAATATTTACTTTCAACATGTAACTTAATGGTGAACACGTTTTTGCTGAGATATGGATGTGTATAGCATTACATTTTAAGTTTTACTTCCTGGATGTCAACGATTATTCTGTAATTTGAGCTCTCCCGAACACCGGTTAGCTGTGTTCGGTTCCACGGCTTTGACAGAGTCGTATAAACAGCGCCGCCTGGTCGCACGCAACTGCAGTGACTTACAAGGTTAGAGTTAAAAGTTGAAAGGTCAATCTTATTTCATGGCAATGATGGCAGCTACGGTAGGGCTAAGATAACGACAAGAGCAGCTGTTAGCTAGCTAGCTAGCTGGCTGCTTCATACTATACAGTACGTGCTCTCAGCGCCTCCCGCTGATGGCTCATGTATACTATGGTGCAGCTACCCTTTCGGAACACTGAATTTATTTTTGTACCATAAACAAACTCTTGCAATAGCGAGTTTGATTACCTTATTTTGCTCGCTATGTCGCAACTATACAGCTAGCTTGCTTGCGTTAGCTAAATTGTGCTTTCAAGCTCCTGGCGTCTGTTTTGCTTAGCTAGGTAGCTGCGGAAATCACGGATATCCAGGTGGGTGAGGCATAACATTAATAGTTGTTCCCTGTGTCCGCGGTGTGATATTGTTTTTTTTTTTGTTTGTTCAGTTTTTTTAAATATCAAGGGCTTCTTGTTCCCTGAACATTCTGTACGACTTATCAAGAAATATCTAACGTTAATAAATTGGTTAGATTGCCGATACCTGGTAATTAGTTAGCTGGCTAGGCTTGAGTTAGTTGGCTAACTATCAACTTCAGCGTTACGTTCAACATTATTACTGGCAAGGATATAAAACCAACTTAACGTTAACTCCTATCCCTTTCTATATAACGGGTAAATACATCATTGAACTGTTGAGTTGCGTCCAACTAAATCGGCAGTAGGCACAGTAAAGCTTCGCTCGATCGTCAATAGTAGCGTGCGAACGAGATTTACATTTTGTTACATGTGTCACGGGTTAACCATTGTTCTTTACAATAGAGCTATAAATTATTTGTTATATATAACATTGCAGTCTTGCTTAAAATGTGACACTCACAAAGTACATTCGAACTTACACGTTTCACAGCGTTCTTTCTCTACCACGAGCAAGTTGGCAATTTATCTTCAGGAACAAAGTGTTCTGTTCTGGCTGTCCAGTTCAAGCTGTAGCTGCATTATATCATCGCGCGTTTCTAAGGCTATTTTCACACATTTTCGGGGATTGCTGCTGGTAGCACTTGCTTGGATGCCTGGAATTGCAAAGGCCTTGTCCACGACAATGTCCTGAACGTACAGCAAACTATGCACCCTTATGAGTCCTCGCTTGACCTCTGTCATTGGTTACTTGTGATGCGTATTTCAGTTCTCACCACATCATACGTTTTTGCTGGACATCGGCATTACTGTATATGGCTGTGCATGTTTATCGTATTCCCATAATCATTCGCATGATGCTGGTCCCAGTCCATGCTAAGAATACCACTTTTATGTATCACTTTTTTTTCATCTGTCAATTGATCCACTATGTTTTGATGATCTTAAAGTGAATGTAGTGCAGCATTCAAAAAGTAAATACTGGAGCCTTGGTTTCCCCCTTCCTTGGTTTTGGAGGTGACTGCATTTTACACTGTGAAGCATAGTTCCTTAAATGTAGGTTAAGCACTGTGCTAAATCCTTGTTGCGCATTCTTCTAAATGCAGTCTACCACTCCGGTATTGTGAAGCTCATGCACAGATCATTAAGCCCGTCTGTTGGAAATACTGTAACTCAAAGGGGTCTCACGTATTTAATAACTGTGGCCAACCATACTTATTGATCTTTGATTGACGTGTTCTGTTTCAAACATGCTATTTTAACACTTGTTAAAATAGCTTGATGTTGCCTAATTGTAATGAAATTCCATTAATACTTAGCCTAATAGTGGGTGAGCTACGAATTGTAAATGATACACCTTTTGTTGTGAAGCAGATTAGGGCTTCTTGTGAAATCACCATAAAGCATAAAATTTGTTACCAGTAAGGGACGCTACAGCAGCTCCTGGACATATGGCAAAGTGAAACACAATGTTGCATGCCTTAGTTGTTCCTTGCTTTTCCAGTAGCCTTCTTTTCAGAGACATGCATTAAAGTTGACATGCATCCAGCTGCACAAGTGGGAAAAGACCAGGTAACCATATGTTTTCCTTTCATAAAGTCTGCAGAAGCTATTTTTTTTTTTTTTTTTACTTTTTTACTTTTTTTTACTTTCAAGCAGTGTATTTTTCACTTGTTCAGACTTGTAGAATTGTTCATTTTTCACATTTCATTTTCAAAAATCTGGTGATTGCTGTCAAAGTTAGCTTACCGAACCCATGTTATGATGGTCAACATTAAATTTGGTGGAGTTTTAAATTTAGAATCAAGATTCAAAGTACGGAATACATTTGAAGTACATTGAAAACCCACAGGTCTAGCCAAACACCTGAAGGTCAGACTAAGTTGAGATATTTGTCTGCAGTTTACAGTGGCTGCAATTTGTTCAGTCAGCATGTTATTTCCTGGAGGCAGATCCATAGCACCCAGCGTAGGAAGGGAATTGACAATCGAACGTCAGAGTAACACGCACATTTCTGTTTTACGGGATAGTGATTCATCAGACAGGGTGGGAAGGTATCCTGGCTGTCTGCCCTGCGTACAGCAGCACTGTGGCTGTGAATGGAGTCCAAGTTCCACTCCTTGCTGACTGATCTGGGTCCAGCGTGACCCCTGACAGTAGCACATTTCCAGAATGTCTTAGTTTTCAGTATGTCAGTGTGTTGTTTTATTGAGAGGGTGCACTGGAGCTGGCCTCTGCAAGGACTCCACATGTTTGAGCAAAACCTGATGATGCATGTTATCACATGGTCTTTAAGTGCACAGGCCTTTCTTGTTAAGTGCCCCAATAAATGTTCCATGAGATCTGGCCTTTACCACAAAGGGATTGACAGGGTCAGTGTCACACATTTGCTAAAATTCGACCTAAACATTGTGCAGAACCTCCTATATTTCTTTTCCATTTTAGATGTCATAACTTTTCTTTGTTTCAAATGATTCAAAATCCTGGAGAAAGAAATGGCCAGTGTGGTCCCCGACTTTTGGACCTCACTGTATGCATGTGTGTGAATGTAACAGTAGTGTCATTTGTGCTCTTCCTTGTAGGCTCAGATACCTATGATAGATTTTCAGAAATTAGGCTACAGTGAAAATGACTATTATGGCATTTGTCACAACAAGCATTTGGGGAAATGAGTGGGTTTGCAGTAATGTCAACCATAACCTGTAATGTAGTTGTTTTTGCAGCCATTTAGAGATTTCATAATGTTACGACAAGTTTCTCCTCTGCTGAGTCATAGCCTGTATGGGTCCAAGTGTTTGCGTGAGCGCACTCCACTTTAAATCTCTTCGACCTTTTAATGGAGACATGGTGGAAAAAGTAATTAAAGTATGTCTTTTTGCATGTGATTATGGGCAGCAATTAGCACTGAGTGCACTGTGTATAGATAAAGCCTGGGGTTGAAGTCCTCTTATTTTTTTTCCATTGGTCTGCAGGCCCTAGCTGTAAGCATCCACACTAGACTGGGCTTCAGCAGACTGAAACCAAAGCAGAAACTGAAGCAGGGATGGTGACCTTCTGTTTCCATTTGGTTTGGGGAAATGTCAGTTTGAAACTGATTTGAATCTAAAGTGTCTTTGCATAATATGGGTCACATAGCTAAAATACAGAGGAAGAAAGGGCCTCTGTCTGAATTTTAGTTGTATCTGATTAGGTCTAAGTTTGAAAAAGCCGGAAGGGAGACCATGCACATAACAGATTATGTAATCCGTTAGTCGTCAGTTAAAAGATAAAAAACGTTTTTAATTCAGTCTAAACCTTTCATTTAGTTAAACCTGAACTCTTACAGAAGTCTAGACAAAAACCTAAAGTCACACTACAAATACAGTCATTAAAGTTAATAAACTGCTGAACTGCATTTTAGTGTTGTTGTTGGGAACTGATGGAAAAATAGCAGAAGATAATTGTGGTAATTCCATTCCCTCATCAGAGCCTGTTAGGGAGTGTGTGAGCTCAACCACACGGTCCATGAGGGCGTGTGTGTTTTTCTGCCGCGTGTTGCAAAGCGAACAAGATTGTGCGAGAGAGCCACAGCAGCAGGTGGGGGGTAATTTGACAATTGTGCTGAGCCAACAAATCCCTCACCTCTCTCACGCGTTGTACTTTCCATCATAAAAGGGTAAAAAAAAAAAAACCTCCCCAGTGTTCTGCTCTTAGCCATAAGTGCTGCATTAACTGCTTGCTGTTTGTGTCCTGGAAGCTGCTGTGTCATGGTGATGCCGTTTTCAGGCATGATGGGTTTCGTATAAACTGGCACAAGGGAAGTAAGAGGCACAGTCTTGGCCAATAGGGCAGCGTCCTCCACTTTTGCACATATTCTGTCAGCAAGATTCCCTTATCAGTAGAAATGTGTTTGATGTGCACCTGCATTTTCTCAATCCTCTGTGGGTAACTAAATCAAATAATTGCAGATCGTATTGGTCGTTTATACAGTCCTTCATTTTTCCCGGTTACAAATCAAAGGTATTTCTTAACTTGTATATTTTGGGGGGATTATTTAGTTGAAAGCTGGACCCAATTTGGACCCAAGGCCTTGTTTTATTTGCTATGTATATTTCTAAGTTTATGGCAACCATAAGATAAAGCATGTCTCCTTTAGACCTGTGGCTTGCATAATTGGTGAGATATGCATAAGCTTAATGGAATATGTTATCTTTTACCTTTTTTGCCTGGCCAGGATTCCTGGAAGAATTTGTCCATCTCCACAGTCCAGACAGTTACAGTCTGAAACTACAGGAGATCCCTGTTCTTGAATTAGCTGTTACAAAACTGTACAAGAAACATCATACCTCAGACAGGTTTTTTTCAAAGGAAGAGAAAAAAAAAGGTAATTATTGATTGATACTGATATGCAGAGTTGTCTGTGCAAATGCTCCCTGTAGCTGAGGAGCTGTCAAAACAACGGAGGTCTGTTTGAAAACTGTCTCATCAGTGGAGGATTCTTTACATTTTTCCCTGGTTATCAGTTTCAGTGTTTACATTATGCATAATTATTACGCATATTTACTTACCACTGAATATAAAGAACAGTTTGTTTGCTGTGTATACAGCGCATACTGGTGATTCCTCCCTTTTTAAAGTTGATTTTTAAGATGTATTCATTCAAGTGAATGCTATACAAACCATACATGCACACAATTAATAGTTGAAATAACTAGTTAGTGTGATAAGATGGCAGGGATCCAGGGAACATTTTTCCTTGACTTTGGCTCTCAATTAAATGCAGGCGTTCCTCTTTATTTTCACTGACAGGATGGTGAGATCAGCGATCATATATTTCAATATTATGAAAAATAGCAGGCCAAGCTTGCCTTGCTGTTTTTCTTTGCACAAAAAGCATAACGCTCTTCATTTGTAAGTAAAAGTCAAGGAAAAGTGGTGCTTGTATTCCAGGATATGGCTTTTGTCTGTGTGTGTTTGAATATAGAGTTATATAATTTGCATTGTGTGTGCAAACAGTCACACCTTCTTGCCTGAACTTGTTGGGCTTCATCACACCATTGACAGAGTGAAAAGTTACATGTAGGAAGGTGTCTGTGGTGGAAAATAGCTGGGTGTCTCCCACGTCTCTGCTCTCTCTCGGACAGAGAGCCAGCTGGTTTTGGCCCTGGAGGTGAGCTTTGGAAGCCTTGAAGCACGACACCATAAAGAGGCTGCTTATTGTTGAGGGCCTGAAACTGCACCTGCACTGTCTACAGTGCGAGCTAGGCAGATTAGAGCCAGACCAGGAAGCCACAAGCCATCTACCCTGCGTATTGATCAAGGGTGCACAGATCCAACCATGGAGGGTGACAGTGTCTGCAGGTTTTTGTAGTTGTCTTCAGTTCAGAAGTAGCTTTAGGCGTGGGAAATACATGTATCAAACTCCTCCTCAGACAGTCTTTGACTTGCAGTAGCAGAACAAAAACCAGGATGCAGACCAGCACTCAAAGACTTATTTCGTGAGTTGTCCAGCGTTGGTGTAGATCTTAGCGCCAGTGCTACAGAATGTATGACCTCACTTCCTGGGTAGGCTCTGTTTCAGGGTCATGTTATTGTTATGTGGATAAATTTGAGTAGGTGTCTGTTCCATACTCTCACTTCCTCTTCAATTCCAAATTAATCCAAAAGGCACAAAATCAAAGACACATACCTTGTCTAAATCCATATTTTATAATTGTATTTTAATTATGTCACTTGAGTATAAATACACATTTCTCATCTTTCATAAATCTCAAAATTTGCTGAGCAAATATGAGTAGTGGGCTTTGAAATCTTTTTTTTTCCCTTTTGTAAGCTGAAGCTGACCCTGTTCTGTAAACAGTGTTTCTTCTGATGCAGTAACTGAGGAGTCAAAGGGTTGGAGTGAGGGAGAGTTTATTTTTTTAAAAAAAGAAGTGCACCACACCAGAGCCACATACTAAAACTGCTGCTCTGCATTCAAACAGTGTGATATTGATCATTCCATTTCCTCCAAAGCATCAGATTCACTCCCAGCATCTGCAGTCTGACTGTGGTCCCCATATCTACCATGTTTGAATGAGAATTGACAGAATAATCTCAAACCAATACAATATTGACTGAAACTGTGGACTGTTTTGTCCCTCACTCTAACCCTTTGACTCCTCAGTTATTGCATCAGAAGAAACATTGTCACCAGTGTTTTCTTCTCACAATAATAACATTTGCATGAATCCTTGAAAATAGACAGAGGTGGAAGATTGACACATGGTGCATCCTAATAAAACACTTGGTTTCAAGTAACATGTTTAAGGGTCAGAATTTGAAAACTGATTGTGCCAGTGTGTCCAGTTCCCAGCAGCCCAAAAGATCTTTGCTTGGTGAATTTGTCTGCATATCTGTGGTACCTGAGTGGGGCATGGGCCAGTTCCCTGTGCCAGCTGCAGATGAAGTGTGCTCCTCAAACACAGGGACTACGCAGCTAAACTGGAGAACTGAAGATTTAATAGAAGCTGTGGCTGGCAGAATGCACTAAGGACAGGAAGCGGTGCTCCTCTACCCTCTCCTGAATTCAGGGAGGTCTTTGCCTGATGCAACGGTTCCACAAACATGTTTCGATGAGAAAAAAGGACATAAAAATCAAGGATATGAACTAATACATTTGAATAGAACTGATGTTGAAATGAATAGGCGTGAATGAAAGGTGCTTTGTCTCTGCAGGGATGGCGGTGTCGGTGCGAGGCCTGTATTTTGTGGTGACCCTGTTCTTGGGGAGTTTCTTCGGCAGCGTGTTCATGCTGGGCCCGTTTCTCCCCCTCATGCTGCTCTCCCCAGCCTGGTACCGCTGGCTGACTGATCGCATCGTGGCCACCTGGCTCACCCTGCCTGTGGTGAGTACCGCTGCCGCTGTCTCTCACCGTTTCAGCGTGACCTCCCTGGTTCTTTTCACACTCTTCCTTACTGTTTCAGCCTGTATGTCCGTGCTTCTCTTTTCACTCTCTCCCTCCACTCCCTGCAGTTTCTCTCTGTGCTCAGATTTAGTATTTGTGAACATATATTTATACCTTACTTTCTCATGCCGCTGTGTGCGTGCATGCAGGCGTTGCTGGAGTTGGTGTTTAAGGTGAAGGTGGTGATCACGGGGGACGGCTTTGTGCCGGGGGAGCGCAGCGTGATCATCATGAACCATCGTACCCGGCTGGACTGGATGTTCCTGTGGTGCTGCCTGCTGAGATACAGCTATCTGCGGCTGGAGAAGATTTGCCTGAAGGCCGCGCTCAAGGCAGTCCCTGGCTTCGGTGGGTATGGCCACACGCTCATACTCAAAGCAGCTCTAAAACACTGTGCACACACAACACTGCGCACATACACGCATGTGCACACACAAACTTGCTATTCATCACTCACACTTTCTCCCTGTCTCTCACACACACACACACAGACACACACACACTCCAATGTAGAGTGACAGTTATAAGCACTCTAAACGCACTGCATATACAAAAACAAGCCCATATACAGACTCATACATACGCACACGAGAACACACATACACGCATTTAGTGACCCTGTTGAACCCTATGAAGGGGGAGTGACTCACCAGGTTTTCACTGAAACATGAGGGGGTGGATTCTCAGTTTATTGTTAGAAGACACTCTTGTGCTTTAATGTGCAGAGCAAAAATAAACCCAGTCTTTAAAAAGCCCTGTTAAAAATGGCACCACCGATTGTTCTTATTTTTTTTTCTTTGAATAATTGCAATCGTTCATTCGTCATCTGCAGTGTTCTGTATCCTATCACCCTGTTATCGTTTCTAAACTTCCCTTTTATGGAATACGATTATCAGTGAATGCGTGATCAGTCAATTGAGAAATGCACAAAAATGGAACCGTTCAAGAGACAGAAAGATAATTAAGTGTAAAAATAAGCCTTATTGCTTGTGTGTGTGTGTCACGTTTGTTTCCACAGGCTGGGCCATGCAGGTGGCCTCCTTCATCTTCATCCACCGCCGCTGGGAGGACGATCGGCGTCACCTAGAGAACATGCTGGCGTACTTCTGTGACATTAGGGAGCCTCTGCAGCTCCTCATTTTCCCAGAGGGCACTGACCTCACCGGTGAGGACCGATAACTTGTATCTTCTTTACCTACATGTCTCACATCTATCCAGTATCATCTATAAATCTCTAACATACTGTCCTGTGTCACCTATACCTGTACACCTCTCTTAGACAGTCCAGTATCAATTATTAAAAATATAAAGCTGAAAGTTTGGGAGCCAGTGGTCTAATGCACACCATATTCTTTCCTGTAATTACTGCTTCTGCATTCCCTAAAATGTACCTTTGTGTGCCACATTCTGTACACTCACATTGTAAACCCCACCCATCGCTTGCTTTGTCCTGATCTCCACTCATCCAAATCACATAAGCCCCCGCTGCCTGCTTGACTGCGCCTACATCAGTAGGTCATTAGTGGTAGCCACAGAATGGTTGCAATCCTCTTAATGGGATTGGTCAGCTTAGGTGCAGTGGCATGATGTCACTGTCCTCGCAAGCAACGTACCGGAAGTGTACCACGGGGAAGTTATAAACGCCATGCTGAGGCACCAGTAAGACTGAATACACACTACCCACCAGCCTCAAAGCTCACTCAGGAGTTTATTGTGGGGACCAATCCGCTTTAATGGGATTGGTTGGCTTTGGACCAGAGGGCTGACGTCATCTAGCAGAGCCTGACCTTGTTTTTGCTCAGCAGGACATGTTTGCTAGCAGTGAGGGTGCAGGTAAGGCAAAAGAGGTCAGGGATATGTTTGAGCCCAGCTTTCACTTGTTTATCAAAATAATCTTTTGTCTGCAAGGATAACTAGTTTGTGTCCTTGCTATTAAGAAGTTAAAAAAAATACTTGCATGTAACGTCAATGGGCTAAGGGCTACCATGAGCAGCTGAGCATGGATACTCTATACTCTTAAACAAGAGTGGGAAACTGTTCCTGAAGAGTGTGTGTGCACGTGTGCGCGCATCTGTTTGCTTCCACCAACTGCTCTGGCTCAGCTTGCTAAATTTCTGTACACAGCAATGTCTGTTCACCAGTAGATAAGACCACATATGGGGACACAAGCATTCTCCAGTTGCTGTTCATGAGTTTATCAAGGAATTAAGCTGAAATGTCAGATCACTTAACCAGGTGGCTAATAACATAATGTAGAGCAGAAGGAAAGACTGCAGAAAATCCAGAAAGAGATGTTGCCCTCTTTCACCACCCCGAAGTGTGTCCTGATATTGTGAGTGAAGTACAGCAACAGGCGTGTATCAGACACACTGGTCTGTAACTGGAACTGTAGACGAGAGGTCACGTGTAATATTCAGATATTTCAGGATTCCCTTCCCTCCTCCCCGGAGCCTGAAACTGCACTGAAAGCATGGCCTTGCATGTAAATATGCCAGAGGTGCTTTTTCCACATGCTCTCTTTTCCCCTCTCTACCTCACAGAGAACACCAAGGCACGGAGCGACGACTTCGCCGAAAAGAATGGTCTGCCCAAGTACGAGTTCGTGCTGCACCCCCGAACCACAGGCTTCACTTTCATCGTGGACACGCTGCGCAAAGGTCAGAGGTCAGGCCGCTGTGACATGGGGCGCTGTCTTCGTCACAGCTGCTGCACCTGCCCCAGGGCTCAGTGAGAGGGCAGAGACAGGCACACTCAATGTTACTAAACCCTCCAACACTGCTACTGACCTGGGGGTACTGTCAATTGCTGCCCCGTTTCCATTGCTTCTAATCCAGGCAAAACTTTTTGTAAGCCTTCATTTTGTGTTTTTTTTGGTGGTGTTTTTCTTCCCAAGAGTACTTTTAACTCTGATGTTCAGGAAGACAGAGCACTGGGTGAAATGTATCCAGGGGAAAAGGGCAGAGGAAAAGGGGCCTCAATAATTTCAAAACAGGACAGAGACCATGTAGGGTAGAAAATACTCATTTGCTGGAGTTAGGTTTGGAGTTCAGAACAAACAGTGCAAATCTCCTTTGCGACGACAGAAGAGACAAGCATAATGGCTCTGTCCCTGCATGTGCACATGAGATTTGGATGCGCGGATATGGCTTAGCTTTTCATATTTGTTCTGTGCTATTTGTTCTAAGCTTGATGAGTGTGTGTATCCTGCATTAAGTCAATATAAGCGGATGCTAACATCTTTTAGTATTTTGGTATCGGATTTTAGGGGATGATTTGAGCATTGAAAGTTCCACTGTGCTTGCAGAGGAAAACTCTATGCAGGGTCTTGGCTAATCTTTTATATGCTATTTATTTATTTATTTATTTATTTATTTATTTATTTATTTTACAGTCTTTTGCTGCCCACAGTAGTGTCTTCTGTTTTTGTGTGGTTATTTGCTTTGACAAATGCTGCACATCAAAGGATCTCCAAACTGACTGCCACATTTCAGCAGCTTGAGAACTTGAATGGAAGCTTTCTGCACCATTCTGTGACTGATAGCTCTCGCTCATTTCAGTCACGCCGATGTTAAAATGGATAAAATAATGTACCATAGACAACATTAATGAAGTGCTTCAGGGGGTCATTTTTGTGGTTCAGCGGGCTGTTTGTGGGACCAGCGCATGCTGACGACGTCACTCTGGCATGGGTGGCATTACTTAATACTGCAGTCAAGCGCAGCATGGAAATGATTCTAAATTTAAGTTGGCCCGAAAGTGCAAAACATTGTTTTGGAATTGTCTGGTTGCTGGGTTCAGATTTTCCACCTGTCTCATACTCCCTGAGTGTCCTGAGCTGTAATGAGGCAGTGCTTTTGTTCCTCTGTCAAACTCAGCACTTTGTCTCTCTGTCTGTGCCATAGAGAAAAAAAGTGTTTCCAGTGACTTCAATCCAAAAGGTCTATGATTTGGCCTTTTCTCCCATTTTAATCCGTTTTGGGCTTCTACATCAGTCCTAAAGCTTTGTCTTTAACTTTGAGCAGTGAGTTTAAATAGGTAATTAACAAACACCATTTGTGTTTTGTTATTTGTTATTTGTATGTTATTAAAACAGTACCTGTATGTACAGGTTAAAATGCTAAATGAATTGCTTGTAAGTGGTTTAGACAGCCAACACCAGAGCTGTAGTGATTTATATCTCATTAGTTATTTTTGGTTTTGCTGGGGCTACATAGGATAACCTGTTATTCTGGGTTACATGATAAGCCAAATAAGCCATTGTTGTTCCTGCATCTGCATAAAGCCTTGTGGTTGTCGGTACTGTTTGCCTAATTGGTCTGTGGGCAGTGCAGATGGGTAACTGTACCAGTGGCTCTGCCCAGAGACGCAGATTCAGAATGCCGATTAATGAACCACCTTTCTTTCTCTGCCCGGTTTTTGGTAGCCTAGCAGTGAAGAGAGGGAAGATGATGAGTCATATCCAACTTTTGTTTTTTTGATTTGGAGATGCAACACAAATAATTAACATCTGTTGAAGATTGGGTGTGAAGGTACAGTCAATTCTCCTGTGCAAGGTGTAAAGCCAGTTTAAGATCCCGATCTTCCATATTCAGTCACTTATAAAGGACACAAGGTGTACCTCTCTGAGATCAAAGTGGTCTTGTGTCATTTTTAGGCATTACCACACTGTATAGGAGACAGTCAACATATTTTAGATGAGATCTGCTCGTATTCCCTTTGCAACGTTAGCCAAGTGAGACGAGGCAGTCAAATGGCACTGTTGTAGTAGACAGGCTTTTAGCCATCAGCTGTTCACATCCTGTATGGCTCTTAGCGCTCCACCATCTCATTCCTCCACTTAGCTAAAAATTAAATCATTAGTATAATGTAGTTATCATTAGAAATGAAGGGAACTTGAAATTGCTCGATACCCCTTGTCATTGATAGGAAATAGGAAATGAAAATGGGAATGAAAAATGAGCAAATTTAAATAAGTATGTAGGCCTACCTCATGCTGCATATGTCCATTTTTATAATGTATGTTATAAAGTCAAAGATAAAAATTTAGCAAAGAAATAAAGACATTAAGCTGTAGGTTAATTAAACAAGTAGATAAATAAATATAAGCTAAAGCTGCTTAACAGTAATTACAAGAGAGCTAATTTAGTGGGAAGGTCTATATAGGTTAGATGTGATTTAGAAATGGTCCCAGTGTGGGTGGCTTTGATGTGTTAAGTCATTGAATTCCACTGTAGTGGGCTAAGTAGTGAATGCTGTCATCTTACGTATTTAACCTCTCAAATAGAACAGACTAATGGTTGTTAGTGTTTGACCTTAGTCTGTACCGAGCCCAGTGGTGACTGAGCAGCTCTGTGAGGTCGTAAGATGCTAATCTTTTTAAAGGTTTACATTTAAAATTATATATTTTTTCCATTCCTTTTCCCCCTCCTTTTCTGGTGTTTCTGCTTCTCAAGCCACCCCTGCAATGAGTGAATCCACCAGCCAGTGACTGTTTTCAATGCTATAGTCCACACAGTACCAAAATTAGCATATGTGCTAAAACATATTAACAAGAAAAATTAAACAGCTGTGGCAAAAAAAATACAATACTACTAAGAATGGAATGGATTTCCTGCAATGGCAGAAAATGTCATATGTACAGATAGTTTAAATTCAAGTGCATGTTGAAGACATTTATGTCAACATTATTGGCAAAAGGAAGAGTAAATTAGCTTAGATGGGTAAGGCTTGATGTGCTTGACACTCCTATTGTCTGCATGTAGATTCTTATACAGTTGCTGGTGGATGCGTGAGTGTATTTCGCAGTCTGTAATGGCCTCATTTAACAGTGCATCACCTGCATTTAAGCATATTTACATTTAAAAAAGGAAGTCCAGGCATCTCTTTGGTTTGGGAATGATGTCACCCTGCCAGGCAGTTTTCTCTGATAATGGAAAAGGACATGACAAATCTAGCGTCATTATCTCAGCGTCTTCTGCATCGCCTGTAAATGGCCTGTCAACAATTTATAACAGGACATAAAACAAAACAAATGGCAAGATGTCCAGGGTCAGAATTTCCAACACAGGTAATAAATTAGAAGAACATTGAGCAGGCCAGTAATTTTCCATTGATTTTTGTTTTCATAAAATACCAGTGAATTTTTTTTTTTTCAATGAAATTTTGACAGGTTGAAAAAAAAATAGTATTTCTGAAAGTGACTAAGATGATGCTTTATTACCTCCTCACCACATTGGAACACTTTAAAATAAATTCTGCGATCATTTCAGCAATGTTAACGCGCACATCCTGGGGTGGGGGCGGGGGCGCTAAAACCAATTACACGCTTGCAAAAGCAGGTATTTGAATCAGGATGTTGTTACAGGCTGAACTTTGAAGAATTGATTTGTTATGTGGGGGGTCTTTCTCTTCCCTCTGTCTATTTATACTCCTTTCCTTGAACTTAATCTGCGGATGGGCGTATTACTGTGGTCCTGCAGTGATATTTCACTCTGAATCCCAGTGTGACGTGACAGATTGAATGAGACAGACAGTGCTTATGTAAGGATGTGAGTAGTATGTCATAAATCTAGGGGCACTGCTATGTGGATGCTCCACTCTAGCTGTCTTTGTCTGGATTTCTGCATCTGTCAGCTTGTCCCTCTTTCCCATCACAAAATCCGAAAATAAATACACACCAACTCCTATATGCTTTCCTGTGTCACCGCATATCTCTCTTCCTTTTGTATGGAAATACTTTATGGCCATATTTATAGCATGTTCTGTTGGTGTATATTTGTGCTATTTTCATGCTACCATCCAAAAACCCTTAATATCCAGCACATCTGAGAGAATGGTCCAGAGGATGTGGTCATTTAAATCGATTGCTAAAGTAACCCACCCGTTTCAGAACTTTTTTATTTTATTATTGTTTTATCTATTTTTTCCATTTACACAGAAATATTATACTCAAGTGAGCAGTACACCATTTTGATTCACAAATAATGTCAAGCGGGCAGGGCATTTTCCTGATTTCCCCTGTTGAATCTTGTGGGTGGGGCATTCAATATGCTCCACCTGAATGGGACTGACTTAATCAAAATAATTCAATGCCCTCCTAATCTTATTACTTTCCAGACTCTTGGCTACAAAGAGCATCAGCTGCACCAGACTAATATTTTGTTGGTAGTGATTGGAGAATGAGGTCTCATGATGTTACAAACGGGAGTAGCTACCAAATCTTACCACTATATGACTGAGTGTGGAACCAAGACTCGTTTGATTGGTTAGACAAAGGCAGTGATTGACAGCTGGTTGTAGCTCCAACCATTATTTGCCTCATTAGCCTTCATTCTAATGTAACTACTTGTGAGCCCTTTGATATGCTTTTACCCCTCCGCTACAGATTATGTCCATTGTTATTGTTTGTTATAAAACCTTCCTGACCCCTCTCTCTGGACCCACAGGTGACAATCTGGATGCCATCCATGACATCACAGTGGCCTATCCCCAGAACATCCCCCAAACAGAGCGCCACCTAGTGCTGGGGCTGTTCCCACGGGAGATCCACTTCCACGTGCGGCGCTACCCAGTGTCGTCGCTGCCAAGCTCGAGGGAGGAGCTGCAGGGGTGGTGCCAGGAGCGGTGGGCTGAGAAGGAGGCGCGGCTTCGTGAGTTCTACGCGAGCGAGCACCGCTGCTTCGACACCTCGGGCCGCAGTCGGATCCCACCCTGCAAGACGGAGCTGCGCGTGCTGCTGATCAAGGCGGCCTCACTGCTCTACTGGAGCGCCTTCATCGCGCTCTGCTTCGCCGGCCTCTTCCTCTACGCATCAGTACGCGTTTACTTCCTGTTCATGGTGCTGTTCTACCTGGGCCAGCAGAAGGCAGTGGGGGGGCTAGAGCTGCTGGAGCTGGCCTGCCACCGCCACTGGGGCGGGAGTGGGGGCAAAGCCGCAGAAAGGGAAGAGAAGGCCAACACAGAGAAGAAGACAGAGTGAGATAGAAGCTTCCGGATGGAAAAATGAATGTGCCAGAGGGAGGGTGGGTGAACCGAGTGTTTTTGGGTTCCCCCTCCCCTCCCCTTCTGTCTTGCCATTGCTACCCCTTGATATAACGGCAGGAGAAAGGACCCGGCAAGTGCATGGCTTTCCATTGGGGGTAGGCTACCTCAGGGTGGGAGAGGTGGAAGGAAGGAGGAAGGAAGGTATGGAGGAGGAGGTCAAATATGCTGTCCATTTCAGGTGAACGAAAAGGTCGTAAGAGAACCACCAGCCTGTCTGTGTCTCTCATACAGAATCGGTCTGACTGGGAGTCACCATGTCTCCCACTTTGTGCATGTGTCTGTCTATCAGTCTGTCTGATTTCTGCCTCCCTGCTTGGGAGACTGGAATCTCTCCGTCTTTCTCTTTCTTTTCTTCCTCTGTTTCCTTGGAAACCTGACCCCTCCTTTCTTGGCATCATCCATCTGTACGTCTGTTGCCCTGCCCATCATTTTTGGGACAGAATGTAGTCTTCAATATATATATTTTTTTTAATTTGTGTATCTTATCAATATATTTTTGTTGTGAAGTTTTCATTCTGTATATTTATTTGTTTTAAGTAATGGAACACAGCCATAGTGCGTAGCCACATCCTTATCAAAAGCAGGTACAAACGTGTGCGGTTGCGCGTGCGCACACACGCACACACACAAACACGCAGGAGCTACCTTTCATTTGACTCTGTCACTGATACTCCCGCCAAATCAAAATCTCTACTTTAGAAGACTGCTCTTAAATGTTGAAATGAATTTTAAGCTTTAAATCAAAGTATTTATTTTTAAAGAACAGAATCTGTCAATATTGATCATCAAACAACCTCATTGGCCTTCACTGTGTCCAGGGCTCAATGCAGCACCTTTATATAGGAACAATCAGTCCATTTGCAAGCGTTCACACATGATTACACACACACTCACACATACACACACACCTTGTAAAGGTTTTTATACGTAGAGATCGTCCGTGATTATTTCTCCGCAGCCCACACACACAAAACCTATAAGCAGGTGGTGGGGGGGGCAGGACAACCATAAGAACATCTGCAAAACTGCGGTCAGAGCATGGTCAAACCGCAGCTACAGCAACTCCGTGGTATGATTCAGTCCACGCTTTAGCAGGTGAAGAATGTGTGTTATACTCAGCCTAACAGCATGGCCTAAGATTCCCACTCCCCTCCATCATACGGCACTTTGAGATGCATGAAATAGATGAAAGGCCTCAGTATACCCAGGCCCTTTGCTCACATACTAGGTGTTACCATGTGGGCATAGGGAATCACTTGCCCGCCATTTAAAATAGATGACCCGTATCGGCCACATCCGTCCCTTTTAATATCAGCCCAGCCTGACAATCTATGGATCCTGTGACATCAGCCAGGGGGGGGCTAATCAAAAGAAAAACGCGTTGTGCAATCTTCTCGTCAGCATTTATTTGCCTCTGGCCACAGGGGCTGGTGCAACTACACACAAATCAACACACAAATGCATATTCACATGCAAAACTGTGCATGCTTCAGACTGTAAGAGCCCATGTTTTTACTCCTGATTAGCACCCATCTCTGCACTGTATTGAGACTAAAAAGAAGATACTGTTTAAGTTCTGCATTATATATAAATATTATGTATGTAATATTTTCTATTATCACCACCCCCTTCACTGACCTCTTCAGTACCATAAAAAATGCATCTGAATGCGTTGCCATGGTGAGGTTGACAGCTCCTATCTGTGCAGACCTGAGTTGGAGGGCGAGAGTGGTGTGTGTGGTAGGGGGGGTAGGAGGTTGATCACGCACATTCTTTGTCGCCGCTCTCAGGGGTTGGCGACGCAGTGAATCAGAGCTGTGTGGCCAGGCCCAGATTAGGGATGGAAACTTGCCCTGAGCCCAAAAGCCCTGGCCAGCCAACCCCCTCCCTCTCCCCCCAACTAACACCACCGCCCCTACCTCCACAAACATAGATACAGTTGGCCTCTCGACTTACATAAGGGAATTAGTTATTGACAGCTGAAAAAGCATCAATTTGTGCCAAAAAAATCCAAACAAAAAAAACCCTAAGGAGATGGAGGAGGGTAAGCGTTTAATCAGCTTTTTACCTCAGTCGATTCGTACCACCGCTCATTTATGCCACGATTCCAGCCATTACAAGGTAGTTTTAATACCTGTATGTAATAAACCCATGTTATACTGAATGATGCTGTTTTAGTTTGGTTTGTGCTGTCTTAAAGCATAAACTCCTCTTGTACTTCATGAAAATGTCTTATTTGAATTTGTACTACCTTAATGCTGCAGATATACTCTTTTTGTAAGGGGATTAAAAAAAAAAGTCTTGTTTCCTGGGCTTAACGGTCCTATGTTCTCTCTGCAATTCCTGTTTGTGGCATCTCTTGTCTTGTATCGGCACCCCGCTCCGTGACATGGGCGGTAAGAGTCACTGTGATGAACTGAATTAGAATAAAAAAGTTCTTATCATTAGCATGTCTGTACAGTCCACCTAAGTACACTTCTGTCTGTTGTCTTTGTCTCATATAAGCATACCCTCCTGTTAATGTGTTTACCAGCTAGACACTGCCCAGCCACCCTCTCCTCTCTATCTCCATCTTTCCCTCTTTTTCCCCATCTCCTCTGCCCTCTCTCGTCTGTCATTAGGAGGGGAGACAGACCGTTAACTCTGTGTTCATATTGAGGAGGAATTCCCTCCCAAGCACTGTCTGAAATATGGACTGTACCATTTTCTTCTATTATACCCAGTACTGTTAATAAATAGCATTTCCGCCAGCCATTACCTATTGTCATATAGTGTCTCATTATGTTGAACAATCATGGATAAACCTATTTCTATCGCTACATTAGTTTTTGTCAACCCTGATTTTGGAGTACCTCAGTGTATGTTGGTTTTGCTTCCAACCTGTAATTTGATTATGTTCAAGTTCCATAATGTGTGAGCAGGAAAAGATCTTTAACGCTTTGCAAGTTTGGCTCATCATTACCATGTCCTTTGTCTTGGAACTCTGATCAATGAGTTTATTTGTAGGTCTGTCAATTAATCAATACAAATTAACCTCTTTCAAAAGAGTAATTTGCCATAGCAAGGCGTAAAATGAAAGTATCAGTTACCTATCAACTTATCTGAGAGACTAAAAGTCTTTATATTAACATGCAGAATTTATATTTATAAATATATATTTATATGCAGCATGGAATTAAGAGGGTAATCTAACTTTAGAACCTTTTAAGGATACTATTAAAAACAAATAATCTCCTAGTAGTTCAGAAAATAAGGTTGGAGCAAAAACAATCATGGTGGAGTACCACTGCGCTATATAGTCAGGTGATTGAAAGAGGATGGTCGCTGCATCTGTTATTCCAAAGCCACACACACCATTTCACCCTTAGCTGTGATAGTGCAGCCTATAAGCAGGCCTGTACCACAGACATTATACACAGAACATGAGCAATCAGCAATACATACAAACAAAGCAGGTGCAGAAATGAACCAAAAAAATGTGAATAATCCCTTTAATCTTGTTTTTTTTTTTTTTTAACATCCCCTGACTGTTTTAAGTTCCCTGAATTCCATTCTTACGAGAACACGTTAATGTCTGATTTTGGTCATCTCTGTCATAGAGTCCCAGAAGGCAAAGTTCCCGAACACAGGAGCAGAGCTGTTTGTGCTGTGAGACATTGTCACTGTGAGCCCAGTAGGGCAGGGGTGACCAGCCCTGGTCCTGGAGAGCTACAGGATATATTGTAGGGTGAATGCACTAGAGGTGGTCCACCACAGTAAGGTGGGGTCCTTGCTGGAGCACATTGTGGACCTTGTCCTTTGCCTGTCTGGAGATGCATTGGAACGGATCCAGTTTTAATTTCATTCATCGACTCCCATACCTATGGCCTGATAAGAGTGGATTATGACTGTGTGGTAGTCTTGGATCACATGGCAGACAGTGTCTGTTAAATCGTTTATCTTGACGGTCCTCTTGGAGGTGGGGTGTGCTTGTATTTGCTTTTACAACACAACTTTTTCATTACCGCTGTGCTGAGCAGCGGCAGCCAAAGTAGACCCTCTGGACTGAGGTCATTACTATTAATCAGTCCCCGCTTTGGAGAATTAGTACGCAAGGTGGTAAGATTAATCACCACTGTGTTCTAATTTTGCCATAAAGAAGGCTTACTGTACCAGAGCACAACACAGTCACAGTTAAAGTAAGTGTAATGGCCTCTGTAAAGTTGTGAGAATGGAGGTACTGGTCCCTAGCAGATAAGAAATCACACTGTAGTTGCTGCAGCACAAGTACTGAAAGAGCTTCATTAAGGTTCAATATAGGACAAAAGAAGTCAAGACACCCACAACAGAACCATGGGATCTGGTTGAACAAAAAACGGCAAGCACATCCATACCATGTCTGCAACTGTTATTTGTGAAATAATGTTGACATATGTCCTTATCATTTAGGAACAATGTCTTCTCATTCAAAATCTAAAAGCTACAATTATGAATCCGCACTGGATGAAAATTCAATATAACATCCATTTTACAGCTTCTCTGTCACTTTTATATCTACATATTTAAATATACATCAGAATCGGATGCCAATTCGGTAGCATTGTTTACAGCTGCACTATTTTAATGATTCGGTACATATTTGCCTCGTAATGCCTTTCAAAGTCTTCTTAATGCAGACCTTTACTAGGAAGGAGAAGTAGTTCAGGAATCAACCACTGGCGTTTCAATTCTTTCGTCTTTCATTGAGTTGGGGTGCAAATATTGGAGTTTATACTGAGCTTCTTTTTCTGTGTCAGTTCAGGTTAGGAGGAAGACGAACAGATTGGATAAGGCTTTGACTTGGGCTGAGGTCACGCTCATACTGTGCGTAAATTATTTTTTGGAAGGAGAAATTTACAAGGCCCTTATAGCCGGCTACATTAAATGTCAATTACGTAATGAACAAAAACAAGGCCATCGGATGAGATGCCTCACTAACAAAATGATTGAGAATCTGACAGGGAAAAAGTTAAAAAGCTTGCGTGTTGTACACTCGTACTACAATGACTCATAAGTTTAAATGCGAAGGGTACTTTGTATTGCAACAGCATTGCAAATTTCTTCTGTGTTCCACGGGAAGATTGTTCCATTTGCAACTTGTTTCGTACCAAACGAAACTTTTCACATTGTACTGCAGTGTATGAGTCAACTTGTGAAGTAAATGTCTAGCCTAGGAGACCACCTGACCACATTCTGTTGGTTACGGTCCGCATTCTTAATATATACCTACGCAATACACATAGCGGATGCGCTTGCGTGTGGCAGTGCAAATATACGCATCTTTTTTTTGTTACCGTCAGCACTGGTAATGTATGACATCAAAAGCTGACGAAGGGACTACCTCCAAGGGACAGCAGAGTTCTACCCAAGATCCATCATTCCCTCACATATACGTCGACGTTTTATTTTCACAGGCTGTTTCGAATTCATTTGGTTATTTTGTTTTAGTATTCTATCGTGAGCAATAGTGAAACTTGCTGTTTTTTTTTTTTTGTTTTTTTTTTTGGCTTGTACGGGCTCTGACCACTTATTTAGTGAGGTAGAGTATACTAAATATGACTAAACATGTTTAGAGTTTCAACTGGATAGCCCTGAGAACGGAGGGGCTGTTTGAGAGAGCCTCTGACTCAGCTCCCACCGATAAACACTGAGTTTAGAAGCTCGCGCTTTTTGGTGGTCTACAGAAATCCTGTTACGCAACGTTGCAAGTCCCGTGGTGGAAAAAAACCCAGATACCCAGGTGTACACGGTAGTGCTGTTCAGTTCGGCGGGCACGCAAAGAGCGAGCGAATTGCCATGCTACGCGCTAAGCTGCAGAAGACGAAAGCAGATCGGCCCAAGCCTCAGCAGACATCCGACACAGGGGAGACAAGGGAGGTTTATTGGGAGGAGAAACTGAAGGTGAGGAGGGGTTGCCATGGCTACCGATGTTGACTTCTGGGGTTGCCTGGCAACGTGATGCAGAGTGATGTCAATGCCACCTTTAATTCCCTCTTTAATTCCCCCCAACCCTTACTTTATTGATGGAATGAAAGGTCTGCTAGTGATGAATGTTGAGTGTGCACATGGACATTGAGGTGTGGATGACAGGCAGGGATGGGGTGGGGGGGGTTTGTAGGCTGGGGGCTGGTAGGAGTGAATGTTTTGAGGTGTATGTAGGTGTGCTTCAGTGGCCTGATTTGACATCAATGACTTCAAAGCAGTGGGGAGCAGGGAGGGAGGGAGGGAGGGAGGGTGTGAGTGAGGGTAGTGCTGACAGCTGGGAGTATAGGTGAGAGGGAGAGCACATGGATTCCACACTGACACACTGTGCTTAAAAATAGCTACCCCAGGACCGTGATTCACAGATGCACTTAACACCCAACTTACTATGTTTTCCATCTATATAGATGCTCTGTCTCTGCCTGACAGGCTAAATAGTGGTGGGCGAAGAGGCGCTGAGAAGCCCTTGTACTCTCTCAACGAGAGCTGCAAGAGGAACAGCCTGTCCCCGAGCTTCACACCTGCCTCCCACAACACAGGTGACACCGTCCCCACAGTCCCAGAGTGCCTCACCTCAACAGAACATGCTCAGACCTGAACCAAAGCACTGATCATTAGCGCAGCATCCTAGTCCAGAATGCAAAGGCTAAGGTCTTACATACAGAAGTGTTCTAATCTGAATCAGACTTTAATGGCACAAATACCTGGGCACAAGGAGACAAAATGTTGCATAGCTAAAGCCAGACTGTCAAATACACTACAAACACTCACTTTTTGGAATGTGTCTTGAAAATAGTGCACAGTGCTGAAAGATTTATAGATGACTGGCTTAAGAAAAGCTGACTTGATTGGATTCTTATGGAAGGATTAAACCAGCTGCTGAAAAGACAACCAAAGTTGCAGAAATGTAAAACTCAGTGGTGGTCCAATCAGAGAGCCTTGAAAAAATAATCTTTTGGATGGCTCTTTCTAGAATTGCTTTCAGAAAGGCAGTGTGGCAGTGAGAGCTATAGATAGAAATGTAATGCCAGGGCTGATGGAGCTCTTAATGGGACAGAATAGATTTTTCCAACTTGCTGCTGTGTCAGGATGCTTAGAGACAACACACATAATGCATAGCCAGATTGCATGAGAGACAGAATAACACAGGCACAGTGAAACATAACATTCTTTCATCTGTGATTCCATGGTGTTGCAAAAACCTGGAATACCCATTGCACATGTACAGCTTTACAGCGATTACGGCTAAACTAGCAAAGGAAGAGGTGTCATTAAAACCAAAAGTGTGCAAAGCTATCACAAGCACCCATGACAAAGTGAATCATTGTGTTTTTTTTTTAAGTTTTAAAGAAGTAAAAGACTGACTGCTCATTGTTGCTGAATCCACTATGGGGTTCATTAAGCCTCATTCTCTCTTCAGTAGGAACTGAGGAGGTTTTGTGTAACAAATTTTGCCCTCGTGATATCATTGCAAACGTCCCATGGAGCACTGCGACCCAGCCTTCTCCGGGAGACAGTGTTAAATAAGATGCTGTGGGATGTTTGCAGGGAAAGTTTACACAGTGCATTGCTGTCTTAGCTGTGTCACATGAATTTACTCAGTTCATTGCACAGCAAATGTATACACACACACACCATGGGATGTAGAGGCACAAGACCTTCTCTGCCTTTAGGAGTATGTCATACTTAGTGCCGTTCAAACCACATACATCACCACAGGCTATGGGACCAATGAAATTTACACTGTGCAGATAGTGGCTGCAAAAATGAGGGTGAATGTTCAAATCATGCATGAGTTGACAGCTGTGTTTTTGTTGGCTTTTTGCAAGGTAGGCAGAGCCTTCTGTGCCTTCACTGACCACAATTCCACAATGCCCCCCTTTCCTTCCTGAGTTGGGGGGTCACCTCTGACATGCTCACTGGGGACAGCAGAGCTTATGCAACACACCCATTCCATACACACAATTCACAGGAGGTGGAGAAACTACTTCAGGAGTTCTTTCAGGCCTGTTTCAACCTCACTGCCACTTGTCCTCATGTTTAGAAACTGTGGTAAAAGGTTAAAAGTGAAGTATAAACAAAGTGAAAAGTGACATCTTTCAAATGTTTTAACCTGATGTTCCAGTCCCCCCAAAGTTTTTATATAGTTACCAATCAAGTCCAATAATGTATTTTCTGTTAGATTTTTCAGATTGGTATTCAGTCTATTAGTGCAAAATGTCCATTCATGATTTTTATTAAGTGTTTACTGTTTTACTTCAATGCTCTTCCCATTTGTATATTTATGTTTGATGCCAGATTACACAAGTGCTATTTAGTGAGCAATCTGACCAGTTTGCACGCTCCCCTGACCTCTAAGCAATAACCTACCTTATAATAATGGACCTACCATATTTATACATTATATTTTAATTCTCTGCAAAGGATTCCTGTCTCCCTTAGACACTTCACACAGAGCTGTGAATCAACACTTCCAAATTGCATAAATTCACTGGAATAGAAATTGATTGAGAGAGTGATAAACATGCATACACACGCACGCACACACACACACACACACACACACACAGACAGACACACAGGGCTATAATCATAATCAACTCAGTGTCTATAAATACATCTCTCCTCAGAATCACAGTGCTTGTCTGCACATGGCCCACTTTATGCTTTCCTATTATTAGCTGAATTGCATGCCCCACCGATTTTCTTTCATAATGGGGATATTTGCGGAGAGCATGAGTCAGAGGGCCCACTGTTATTCTCTGCCACTCGGGGACCGGAGCCTGTATCATTAGCATTCTAATCATTTTCTCCCTCACCTACCCCGCCTCCTCGTTTCTGACTGTCTCGCTCTCATTCTCTCTACCTTTCTCACTCTGTCTTGCCATTTGCATCTCTCCAGCCCTTCATTTAGGTATACGACTTTTTAATTGTGCTGTTGCAAAGCTCTACTGTGTGGGAAATCAGTGCCAGGTAGAACACTTTTGGTGAAAGCCTGAGTCCTGCTATGATGGAAAGGGACAGCACTGCAGACTAATAAACAGCATGCGTCAGAATAGTCATGGGTTTCATTATAAATTCAAGTTGCAGTTAAATTTACGTTGCCGGGGTAATGTTTAAAATTCCAGGTCTGTTCATACACACAGACTGTTCAGTAATTCCACAAGTGCTGCCGTGTGAGCCAGTTGGGATAAAACAACCTTTCATTTCACTGTTTCTCACTTCAAAAGGGGTCAGAAGTAATGGGCAGTGATATAAACTGAACCTTTCCCCTGGAACATTCTGTCAACTTGATGCTGTTTTAAAAAACCCCTTTGGGTATAAAAGCTTCATCATTACTCAGGTCAACCACTGACATTGCATAAAGGCAGCAACTGGATGCCCTCTAGTCTAGAGCGACTCTGTACACAAGCCTGCAGGTCCTCTGCTACCCCCTAGTGGTCAGACTATTATATTGCAAGGCAGACTATACCATGCAGTAGATGAAAAAATCGGAACATGGATGGACCATCATCATGACAAACAAAACATTGCCGCATGTAGTAAAACATGTTTTTGGTTATATTGTATTGGTTATTGGGATCAATGCTGTATCACACTTAGCAGCAACATCATAACGGACAAGTGTGTACCATGTAGAGATTCCTGATCAGGTCTATTGACAATTTAATTTCAAGTCAAAGTTCATTTGACACATTGAACACAAAACAGCAGTTCAGTAGAATGAGAAGAATCAGCTCAGTGAAAAATATTTAAGCCACACCTGATTGGCAGTATCTGTCATCAGGACAACTGTAAGAGAGAAAATTTGGAAGTTATCTGTTCACTGTGATAACAGTAATGGCCTCTGCTTCCTTTGATTCCAGTATCCATAGGTGTGGCATACAAGTGCGTTTGTGTGGCGCTGAGGAGGGGAGATCAAGAGGAGGAAGTGTTGCTGGATTCCAGTTCTTGGCAGGCGTGGGATTTGCAGGAAAGAGTAGACATGTCAGCAAAGTTTAAAGCTGCGTGCACATGCCTTTTCCCTCCTCACACACACAGAGCCACTCTCCTGGGTTCACTTTTAAAACTTGGTGCTGTTGGTCTCTTTCTCCCTAGCTGTGTCCAGGGCCTCACTCAGGGTGACCTGGGGGTCCTCAGGAGGGATGCTAATAGCCCCCTCCAGCCTGGGCGTGGCCGTGTGTCCGTTGCAGACGGTAAGGCTTGGGGGTGGAGGGCCAATGCAGCAGCCTTTGCTCTGGCAGGCAGGCGTCAGGCAGGGGGTGCTGCAGTGCGCCCCGTCCCCCCCGGCCTCCCCGAATTCAGGCTGGATTGTTACGCTGTGCACCCCAGCCAGGTGGAAGACCTCCCGTACGCGGTACGAGAGTAGGCTGAAGGATGAGGGGTCCCCCAAGCACTTGAGGTGCAGGGAGGCCACGTTCCGCCCCCGCGCCAGCTCCCACACATGCAGCTCATGCACACTCTGGACACCAGGGACCCTGGACACAGATTCCACTGAGGAGAGAGAAGGGAAGAGAGAGCAAGAGAGAGTGAACCCAAGAGACTGAGAGAGAGGCAAACACATAGACATTTTCACTTCCTAAACTTACCACTTATAATGCAATAATGCTGGAGCTATAATATTTACACATCATTCAGATTTCATTTGTCTGTGTGCCAGCTTATGTGTCTCCATTTGGCAAGTCACACAAAACCATGACTCAACATTGTTAAATATATTCACTACAATAGGAACCAATGCTGAGTGATACACATAAACACAGATGGAAGAGGCAAAAATACATACAAAATATGGAGCATGAGCAGTGGGAGAGATTGTGACAGAGAGACAGCTGGAGTGCTATGTGACATTCTCAGTGTAATGGTTAGTTTTGATCTTGAAAGCCGCATTGCTTTTTAAAACTATGGTACTGTTGTTTTACAAAACAAACAGAGTTTAATAGTAAAAAAGGTGTTGCATGTTTTAATTTCTGAAAAAAAGTGTTATAAGTCTTTTGGAAAAGACTTTGATGACACAAGGTTTTAGAGAGGAAGGTACAAGCACACTGCGTTCAGGTCAAGCACCCTTCACAAGTTCTGAATGTTCCAGAACTCCAGACTGTCAGACTGGTGACCTGTTCAAACCCTGTAATCACACCAACCAAATTTAAAAATACATCCATCCAGCATCCAATGAGAGGCAGAATCACATATTAAAGCCCACTACTGATCCATAAACTACATCATAGCCTTGCACATTGATTGGTTCAGCTCCGCCTGGTTCTGCTAGTATATGGTAGCTCTACCCATTTGAGATGTCATGATACCTAAAGGCTTCTGTCAGGCATTTACTGGAGTACTGCAGGTGACCCTGTACCTTATGCAAAAAACAGCAGCCCTCAGGTAGTAATCAACCTAGAAAAGTCACAGAGGCAGCTGTACCCATTGCATGTGTTGTTTTCTTATTTTGACCTTTAATAGAGGTGAACAATGCTGTCATTTTAGGATGGGAGGTGACAGAAACAGGATGGAGGGGTGGTGGAAATGCTGGTTTTTCTCAGGCCGGCTTGGGAAAGGAAAGCATTAGACAGGGCAGGGCTGGACTGACGTGTCACCCCAGTGTCTCCCTTTTCCTCTGACACCACCTGTGATCCATGCGGGAAGGAAGTCTGGCAATACTGTTCCTGTATTCTCAGTACCTGGGTTTCCATTAGGATGTCCCAAAACATTTACCTTGGAGTACAACATTTACTTTTCCAAAAAAACAGGCAAAATGTTTTTAAAGGTGCTTCCGAATTGCTGTTTTTTTCTGTAAAAAAATAATCCACATCATTTAATCAAATTGCACATGGTAGGGCCTACGATAACTGAGATAACTTAATCACCTGCACATACGTATGCATGCAATACTAATTTCCATCGGGCAGTTATCAGTTGGGAACTGGCATTCAAAGATTCAACTGAAAACCGTGCTTGGCAATAGCTTTACATAATCTATGATAGAAATGCAACTAAGTGCAAACGCACACCCCACAGTGGACCGGAGGTGAATTAGAGGATTCTGTTTCTATGGAAGCTCAACGCAACATCACTGGTCTGAGTCTTATTTAGAGAACTCAAACAACAATGTTCTGCAATAGGAGACAGACAATGATTATGCATTCTGACATGCATTTGACCAAATACTCTGAAAATCCAGTTTGCTCTGTGTATGAAATGTCCAAATGACTCATGGTTTGATTACAAATCAAGCAAACTGTGGTTTATCGATGCAACATGAGAGTAATCCACTTTAATGAAAGTAATTCCAATCAATAAACTATTCAAATTCTTACAAATGGGTTTATTTCTTATGCTACTTTATGTTAAATCTTTTTAATCTAAATATTTAATAGACTCTTACAGAACTGAGCCCCTGTTGTAACAGACTCTTAAAAGAGAGAAAGCAAAACACTGCCTCCTAAATGTACAAACCTACAGGACAGAGTAATAACACAGATTTTAGCGGTGGACTCCTGACAGAGTGATAACACAAACCCCTTTGTTCACAGACTTTTACAGGACAGAGCGATAGCACAGCCCCCTGCTGTAACAGATATACAGAGGAATAGCACAGCCCCCTGCTGTAACAGATATACAGAGGAATAGCACAGCCCCCTGCTGTAACAGATATACAGAGTGAATAGCACAGCCCCTGCTGTAACAGATATACAGAGGATAGCACAGCCCCCTGCTGTAACAGATATACAGAGGGATAGCACAGCCCCCTGCTGTAACAGATATACAGAGGGATAGCACAGCCCCCTGCTGTAACAGATATACAGAGGGATAGCACAGCCCCCTGCTGTAACAGATATACAGAGGATAGCACAGCCCCCTGCTGTAACAGATATACAGAGGGATAGCATAGCCCCCTGCTGTAACAGATATACAGAGGACAGAGGGGCATAGCCTGACTCAGCTTTTTAATCTAAATATTTAATAGACTCTTACAGAACTGAGCCCCTAACAGACTCTTAAAAGAGATGCCTCCTAAATTTACAAACCTAGAGGATTTTACCGACTAGCACAAACCCCTACAGCCCCACAGCCCCTGCTGTAACAGATATACAGAGGGATAGCATAGCCCCCTGCTGTAACAGATATACAGAGGGATAGCTCAGCCCCCTGCTGTAACAGATATATAGGGATAGTGCAGTCCCCTTCAGTGACAGAGGGGCATGGAGCCTGACTCACGGAGGGTGCTGAGCTGCAGTTCGGGGGGGCTCATCTGCAGAAGGATGCTTGTGGTCTCCTTCAGGAGGGGGACGGCGGAGGACATGATGATGATCACCATAAGCAGGGTCAGGCTGGGGTCCACGTAGCACTGCCAGTTACAGGGCTCCTCGGGGCCCAGGGGCCACACATAGAACAGGGCCGAGGCCACCACCACCACCACCGAGCCCAGGGCGTCGTTCAGGACGTGGAGCAGCACCCCTGCAGGAGGTACACATGACCACAAGAGGGCGATCAGTCACAGAGGCAAAGGGATGGGACAGACCTGAACAGAGTTGCATTTAAAACGTCACAGAGAAATTTTTTATAAATGTACCTCGAATGTTGAGAGGTTGACCCTCTTTCTCCTGTCCCAATTCCCCAGGTGCGACATCATGCAGCACAGGAGAACCTATGTACCAATAAGACAGGCCGTGTGTATGCGAGGTCTGTGCAAAAGACGTTGAGAACTCAGATTCATGCCCACACTGACACCAGCACTGACATACAGACATACATAAGACCACCCGTATCCATTATTACTCATTTGAGTTCATCTGTTTGCGCAATATACTGCCTTGTGAACTCATTGTTATCACCATTACAATTACTGTCATGGATTCCATAGCTTTGACAACACATCAAATAGCTTGTCTCACAAATACATTCCGATTAATTGAGCTGAAGACAGTACTAACAAAGGTCATACGGGGAAACCCTCATGTCAGTGCTGATCTACCATAAACAACTCTCTGCTAATTTCTACTATCCTCCTCTTTCATTGCATTTTGTTTGGCATGCCATGTTGTGCACAGAACCATAATGACACCTCATTGTCAATGTGTGTGTCTTTAAATCAAATTTCCATACACTTTTTTCTGTTCCACACAAGCAGGGAGTTCTAGAGAGTTCTGTCCTCAAAAGCTGCTCAAGACCACATGTAAACAGTGCAGAATTATCACCATGACAACAGCTAAGTCACCTCGTGAGCCACAGGAACATTGAGCATTTTTCATGTGCATTCACAAAACCAGGGATCACAGTTTGGAATTTATTAGCATTTAGACAACTAAATCAAAAATCTATTACAACAAAATAACCACAACTGGGACAGGTGCCTTTGGGCATGTGTGAAAACCGCCAAAGAAGCACATAATTTATGTTCAGTACTTGAACATACAGAGTATAGATAGCTGAGAACTCTCCTGTACAGAACTGAAAAACGTCAAGCTCACTTTAAACTTTCTTCTTGATGTCACAGAACAGATACTCTTTTTTCAAACACCAGACAGAGAGGTTGATAAAAGGCCTGAGATTTCCAGAGCCTTCATGCCTCCTCTGTTGGTCTAAAACAAGTCCTGTTTTCATTGCTTCTTTCTCTATTCCCCAAGTACTTTTTTAACGAATTTAAATGAATGTAATACCTCTAATACCCAAAATACTCAGAAGATTGAAGGTTACAAAATGAATACAAAATATTGTATGATGTTTCATGTTTATGGTGTCGAAAACATAAATAAAATGCATTGTACTTTAAAAATACACAACAGCAACAACAACAACAATAATAATAATAATAAGCACCTGCTTCACCGTTCTCCCCAGTTTTTTCATCGGTCTTAAGATGTGATCTCTTCTGCCGCACCCCACCCCTACAGCTGCTGCAATCCTGAAAGATGAACAGGCCGACAACATTGACCGCTAGACCCAGGGCGCCGACCACTAACACCAGTCCAGGGTCGGCGATAGCTTCCGGGCGTGCCAAGCGCTGCATGGCTTCCACCGAGATGCTGAAGCAAAGCGCGGCCAAAAACACAGCGTTGGCTAGTGCCCCAACTACCTCAGCCCGGGGAAGACCGTAAGTGCAGCGTCCCGATCCGGCGCGACGTGAGACCCGAGCAGCAGTCAGGCCAACGCAAAGAGAAAGAAGGTCTGAGAGCATATTAAACGAGTCTGACACAAGCGCTATAGAGTTCCCCATATATCCGGCGACTATCTCAGCAACAAAAAACACTAATGTTAGTATTAACATGAAAATCAAGCGACAGGTCTTCCCGCTGTATCGCCCCATTGTTCTATGAACGTACGTACGGATTAGCTATAGTTGTGTTCGCTGTGATTTGTTCCACACTTTTTGATTACACCTGTGGAGTGTTGCGTTCTATCTACTGGCTACTGGCTTTCTCATCGATATTGCTACTCTGTTGCTACTCAATACGTTGGCTCGGCGCACTACCTGATGTTGTCTATATGTTCTGCGAAACACATCAGTGTCTTCTAATGGAAGACGTAGAGGCGAAACAATATTATAAACACGTTGTTTACCATGAGTATGGCTAAACGAGTTTCTATCCAAATGGCACGATTACTTCAATTTGTCACTGAACACTACAATTCAAGACTGACAACTGCCACACGTGTCCCTTAATACCCCATATCCCTCTCTATCCTACCCTCCCCTTTCCACTCCCCTTTAGCGGTAACATAACAGGCTTTGATTAAGCATTTTAGCTTAGACAGTCATCCTTGTTTTCCAGTGATCCGTTTTTCATTTCTCTTCTGTCTTCATTAACGCTTCAGTAACGCTTTACTTTGCAGTAAACATGGTTTAAAATACCAGAACGACCAGTCCAACTAGCATAGAATCTGAAGAAGTCGGCATACGTCAAATACTTAAGCAGTATGCATGTTTTCGACTGGAACTTTGCTCTTCAGCAATTAGTACCCTGTCCGCGCGTAACGCATACTCAGCGTATACACATTTATAACTAGTAGATATGGTGTAATTTTCTGCGTATTTCCACGTACTGATCTGTGGATGTACTTAATGGCACTATAAAAGGTCAATTATTATCCAATTCCACTTTATTTGACCTGTCCTGTCAGCTACTGCATTTAAGCTGCAGCTGCACCCATCTCCTCCATTTCACCTTTGACCCTCAATTGAGAATCAAGACTAATGACTTATACTTCAGCTCATTATTAATTGTAAAATGTTAATATGCAAACTGTAGAGACGATAATATTTTAATGCCAGCCACACAGCTAATTCCAGAGTCATTTTGCTTTGTCCTTGGCACTGACATGAAGCCAATTGTATATTATGTAATCCTACTGAGAAACATAACCATCATTCTCTCTCTCTCTTTCTCTCTCTCTGTCAAGCTCACACATTCAGGCAAACTCAATGATCTGAAGAAAGTGTAAAGCAGGTGACTGTAAAGTCAGTAGAATGGTTAGATCATGCAGCTGCTTATCTAACTGATTATGTCATGAAGCTGAAGTGAGATATGTGGTTTGGATGTTGGATGTATGCATGTACACCCATTACTCTTATCCACTCCCAAGCTCCTTATCATCGGGTCATGAGCTAGCAGACTCTACCTGTTTCAAAGAGCAACTGGGGTATGTTGCAAACTATTAAATGGGGATTGATACCCTTAGCAAAGCAACAAAAGACACATTGTTGTATTGGGTTTACACTTTTCACTTGAGTCTCAGTCAACCATCATTTGCTAGTGTACCTGAACAGAGTGAGCATCATGGTAGATTAATTAAATGTAAACAACATGTCAGGGTCATACTGGACCACTAGCACAGTTAAATATAAATGTAATCAACATCAAGCTTTACGAGCTCTCTAAATCACGATGTAAGGGTCTGCTTGTGTTGACACCGCAGTCCAGAGGCTCATCTTGAGCAGACACAGGCACATGCACAGTCTGGATCCAGAAGTGGTGCAAGACTGTGGGGCACATCCGCACACCAGAACATGACCTCAAAAGGATAAGCCAATCGTTTCTCCCAAGATATTGCTTTGAGTCAACTAAATAATATATGTATGTCATTTTCAATAGTTGTGACCATTTGACATTTTTAAACAAAATACACATATCTTATTGGTTATGGCTCTGATCACCTTACGGTGTTGCTATGCATGTTTTTAAGTACAGTACATGAAAGCTGTAATCTATGAGAAATTGCTTTTAAAAGCATGAAGGCCATGGTCATCAAAATGACTGAGATACAGTAGGAACAATTCTTTTACACCGTAAAATTCATTGCCACAAACGTTTATGACAAACTGTCATTTTGCAATCCTGTCAGTAAAAAAAACCCATGGAAAGCATGTCCAAGGTAAGTGAGTGCAATGTAAATACCAACAGGTACAACCTACTGATTGGAGAATGAGTTACCAAATGGGTGGAGTTAGCAATAATTCACTAATTTTAACCAACCCTTGTGCTTTAAAGAGTAAAACCATTTCTTTAACTTTCTCTAAAGATCTGTCTACAATAAATTACTGTAAAGTTTGGGATCTCCCCAGAGTGCTTACATTTTATTATTGTATTTTTACATCTGCTTATTAACTTTGAAATTCAGCGCCAGGGTACTGCATGTTTAAAACTATTCAGCCAACAAGTCGATCCAAAGGTGAGTTAACTAAATGTAGTCTTAATTCTGTAGCAAGCTACTAAAGTCTTTGCTAACCAAGGACATTATCAGCAATGAAGATAAAAATACAAAGACCACCCAAATGCTGTCAGACCTATGATCTCTGATAGTGTGACAACTTTATGCCAAGCATTAGTGCTGACATTAGATAGTCTGTGGTCAGCCTTGACATGCACCTCAGTTCAAAAACACTTGAGGTGTATAGACAGAACTGTTGTGCTCCAATTGTCAAGCTCTGCTTTGTACAACAGGTGGGGGTTGGCTCATCCAATGAAATTAGGGCACATTTAATGTATTAGAAATGCATTCCTAAAATCTCTAGTAAGCATGCATTATGTGGATGGTATGATCGCGATAAGCTGATACACATGCCATGTGTATTGTCATCTTTGGGACTTCCTTCAGCCAAGAATGCATTTCTGAATGAGTCTCTTCCTATCTTTTCAAATGCTCAGAGCTGGCATCTACATTACTTTGATCCTATAACCTGGTGGCATCAAAATCATTCTAATGTAAGACCATGTGTATGCTGCCTTTCATTTAAACCAATTAGTGCTGGCTTAATTAATTAAATTACTTATTTGCCATATGCATGCATCACTGAATGTACACAAAGGTTGTGATTACACATAATTAATTAATTTTTTATGCATTATGTTGAAACCAATATGACTAATTTGGCAAATAATTCAAAATCATTCAGTTATGACTAGAGGCAGATGCTAAGTTTGACACCTCTGTTAAAACATTTTTTGGCTGTTCATACCAGTACTTGACCTTACGTCAGTACTGACCTCACAAGGCTCACCCAATAAGTTCATGCCAGTTACCTTGCTTTATGCTCATCAGCAGCTTGACTGAAGATAAGACCTCAGCTTCTGATATGATGGCTGTACTTGGACTCTCCATCAGGAAGTATAACTCACTGATTCTAGTATCTAAGGATGTTTACAAACCATTATGCATTGTAAAAGTTTTATGGGCAGAGCATCACTATGTCTACCATTTAATAAGCCATGCATTTAACACTAGGTGACTATCTGAATCCCATCTTTTTATTTGTCTGTTTACATTGCATCTGGTCCTATCTAACCCTGAGCTCTGAACATGTACCCATCTACCGCTCACTACACTCTCTAATGCAACTATATTCCCACTGGCAACTACCAAAAGCACTTACAGATATTATGTAGGTTGGATTGATAACAATGGTAGTTGGTTATGGCATTGTCAGTTTGGTATTGGCTTCTTGTTCTAGCTTATTGCATGCACTTTTGTAAGTTGCTCTGGAAAGGACTGTCAGCTAAAAGTTTAAATGAAAGTAAATGTTACTCACTCAAATGTACTATTAATGCCATTTCCTTTTCAGATGTTAACAGAAGTCAGTTTTATTTTTTTGTTCTGCCTCCTCCATTCCTCCTAGAGCATGGTCTCAACTGCAGACGCTCAATGTCTGATAGTGCATCCAAAAATTATGCGTTGATTTGTTGGCTTAAGCTGCCTGAGGGTGGATTTGGTTGGCCTAGAAATGTTTGCCAGTGTCAACATTTATTTCAGAAATAACACCACAGAATTTTCCAGCTCTGAGCAGCTGCTCCATATTGGAGACCTGCATGCACAAGATGGTGATGAGACAGAAGCAGCAACTGACCACTGGTTCATTTGCAAAGAACATCCCCAAAGTTAGGACAGTGTTTTGCAACAATAGAGACAGTAGCTTTTCAGTCCCATACCCATGAGTGAAGCTAGGTCAAGGTAAGGAAGCTGCAAGTGTCTCTCTGAGTTTATGAGGTTGTTCTCCACATTTATCAAATCAAAGAGACAGCGCTCTGTACAGGTGATGATTTTATCTCCTTACCCACAGACACATGACAGCAGAATTTGGCTTTCAGCCAGAATGCACACTTTATTCATAAATCATCAATACAGAAGAGAACTCAGCAACGAAAAATACATTCTTGCTTTCATTTTCACCTCAAAGAAAGATTATTCAGAAAAAAAGTTCAATAACCATAATGCTAGTTATAACAGTAGTAATAATAACATACTGATAATAATAATAATGTAATTATGTAATGATAATGATCTAAATGTCCACCATTTGTACAATGATACAGGCAATGCAAAGAGAGGGTGCTGCAGTTGGTGGAGGGGGTGTTTACTCCAGGTCCTGGATGTGAATTATGACACCATCTTAATGGCAAACAGGAGGCTAGGGAGACCAGCATGGTCACAACAGGAGAGACCTCCATCCCCCCCTCAGAGACAACTGGGCCCATTCAGCTCTCCCCCCACTCAGAGAGAGGGGACACTGGTGATGCTCACTCTGCTCTAATGCCTTAGTGATCCCCCAGGTCACACGCATGTGCATGTGCACACACACACACACACACACACACACTTGCATGTGCACGCACGCTTGCATGTGCACGCATACAACCATGCACACACGCACACATGCATTAAACATACACACAATCATATGCAAATACATGCATATACACACACACACACACAAACCCATTTACTCCACAGCCTCCAAAAAAAAAGCGGTCAGAGAGGAATGCGAACTCACCGGACACACATATCCACTGACATTTCCCAGACTAACTGAAAAAGTCCTGTTTCAAATAACATGCTCTCCAGATGGGGAGAACTACTGCATGTGGTCCCCGAATGGCCTTGTATTGCTAATTTGTTTTTTAAAAAAATGCCTCTTTTGACAATTAATAAAAGAAAAAACGAATTAAATGAAATTTAAAGCAACTCTTTTCTCTTTCTTTTTTCCTTCTTCAGATTGAAGCATGTGATTCCACAGGAGTAGAGTGGACCACACTGAAAGTTCAACAGCTGCGTCAGAATACCAGGGCGTATTCACCTGCATGCGCTGGTAGAAATGACATTCCTCAGCACAACGCGACAGAACGACCTGCTCAACGAGGCACTACGACAGCGCAAACAGACACAGATCTTTACAGCACAGCACAAGCCCACAAATACATAGAGTACACACACAAAATGAGACCCAAATACACATCTCTGCTTGCACTAATTTGGGATTGAACTTGTTCAACTAAATTTCTAGAGTATCTGCTAAATATTGGCATTTGATGTGACAATAACATTTCCCTTGTCTCTAGCTGTATGCATGTTTAAGTCTGTTCTATTATAGACTGCTATAAATCATGGTTACACATGGGGAAAGTATCAGGTATTATGGGGACATACCAGGTACAGACCATGGGATTTTGGAGTCACACACCAAGGTTATGGAGACACTTGAAGTACAGAGTGAGACACTCTATTGGGAGAACAGGCAGGCTCAGGAGAACAGAGACAGTGAAATAAAGATACAAATCATCTAGCCAATCAGATCAGCCCCTTTCCACCTGTCTCCTCCCCCCCTCCGAATGGCAGCAGAGATAGCAGGCTCGGGTCTGGGCTGTGTGCAGTGCGAAATGCATTGGTGTTTTACAAGTGCAAATGTATGTACAGTGTGTACGTCTGCGTATACATGGTCACAGGTGATGCTTGAGTAGCTTGTCTGCAGGGATGCTCGAGCATGCACGTGCTGGTGTGGGGTGCTTTGCTGGGCTGGTGTATACTTGGGTGTGTATGTTTGTGTAAGTGATGGACATGGATGAGTGCATTTATATCAGTTGCATATGTTTTGTTTATGTGTATATGACATTATGAGTATGTTGAAGTATGGTTGAATAGTGTGTGTGTGTGTGTATGTTTATAGATATAGGGAATTTGTATGTGTGTTATGTACGTGAGATGTGTATGTGAAGTTAATGATACTCTGGTATATGTATGTTATGTATGTGCATATGCCTGGTATAGTGGATTGGTATGTGCGCTATGTGTCTACAGTGGACAGTGCATGTTGGTATTTTGCAGGGGCAAGGACAGGCTGGCTGCCCATAAGGAGGCTGGCATCCGTCTGAGTCTCTGAGTGACAGGAGCCAGCGGTGTCTGTGATAGGCAGAGGCAGTGCAGGGGGAGGGGCAGAGCTGAGATGATGGAGCAGCAGCGCAGGCAGGGGTTAGGGGCAGGGCTCAGGAGTTGTCAGAGGGGACGTGCTCCTCGAAGCCTTCGCTCTCCCTCACTAGCGCCCTCTCCAGGATGACACGGCCCTCTTTGTAGCGTTGGCTGTCCTCGGTGGCAAACTCGTAGATCCAGCCCAACTTGCTGTTGCAGTTCTTGCAGCTTACATCACGCACCATGTGCCTGCCCGTCAGCATCACACGGTCCTGCACCTCGCTGTACTGCAAGTTCACCACCTGGGGGCGACAGACACATGTGACTGAAAGCCACCTGACAACTGCTGTGAGGTTTCATGAGTCTTAGCACTAGGTGAAGCAATAATAAGCTGTCAATCACTGGCTTGTTTTAACAGGTACATTTAGCTCCATACATATTAGTGTGTAGATCGGCCTATTTTATTTTCATGTAACCTCCTTTTCCCTATTACTGCCTAACAGCACTGTCATCGCATTCAAAAAATTCTGCAAAATCACAATTTTTGACAAGCAAAACAAACACTGTGACTGCGGCAGGCCTCTGGAGATCCGCCCCTGTTTAAGCTTATGACTGAACTTCTCCATCAGTGTCAAAGTCAGGACTCATCACCTCTTATCCACAAGGGGCCAAAAGAAACTTCCTTCTTTTCTATGAATAGATTTGACTGACTCACTATGGCTCTACAAATCTCAAAAAACTGACATAAGAAAAATCCTGGGACTGCAGAGTCTGAGCAGTGCAGAGCAGCAGCTCTTGTTAGTCATGTTTATATCATATGAGTGAAATACGAGTGCACTTGGTGACCCAGAGAGATGAAATAGGATCATATTGCATGTGTTAGAGATGTACCTTTTAGTATGCCAGGACTAACTGGCAACCTGTGAGGCATATGTTGCCCACCACACCAGTGGCACAGGAGAGATTTTTGAAGTGGGGGGAGCAGACTGTGACCAAAAGTGTCAATTTTTTTCTCAAAAGTGGGGGGGGGATTGGGGTCCCTATGAAACTGGAGGGGACGTATCCTCCCCATCCCCCCGCACCACACACATGCAGCTGACCATCTCATGCATCAAAACCGGGCACAATACCCAGTTCTGCATCTAATGTACAGATCAGAGGATCTACTTTATTCTTTTATACACATACCGATACATACTGTACATCTATAAACACCCTTAGTTGAAGAACCCTGCTGTGTGTGTTGGGTGCACTGTAAAGTAGGGCACTCGGCCCATAAAGTCAGTGTAATATAAAAGCATGAATGCAGAAAGGGGGATGTAAGAGCAACATCGGTGGGGAGGCCTGCCTTGTTGAAGAGGAAGGCTCGGCCTGTGGCTCCGGTGAATCGTGTGGAGATGAGCTCTGACCGGTTGGTCAGGATGGTATCGCAGTTGGCACAGGAGAAGAGCCGTGTCCCTCCAATGTGGTCCAGGAAAATCCGACCCATTGCTTTCTGCTTGGCTGAGACTAACCTGCAAGAGAACGGAGAAAAGTCTTCTCAGTATGCAGTGACTCCTACTGGACAAATGCTACAAAAGCAACAGTGCAGGAATCCTGTTTATGTGCACAGAAGTGGTCCGGACGCCAGACAGTCTCTGATACAGCACCTGGATAACTGTTGACTGTTCTGGCCTAGGCTCACTGTAATCTCATAAGCAGCACCACATTTGGTTGGCTCAGGCAATTTATCAATTTATACAAATGATTTGTAGTGGGATTCATACAAGACATTAACGAAGCATTTGTTTATTGTCAGCATACATAATGTTATAGCCCATCAGAATGAGAAATTGGTAAAGCTCACAATTGAGAGTAACCAAGGCTAACACATATCAGGGAGAGCAGTCCTTCATTTAGATTCACTTGACACTTGAACATTTTATAGCCCCATATATTGAAACATTTATATTGAAAAAGTGACCTCTGATTCCCCCTCCAACCTCCCAATATCTGTATGACACTTTACTCCTCTCTGTAAATACTGACCCACTACACAGAGATCTAGATTCACTCACACTTGCAGACAGAAAAATTAATGATATCAGCAACCAATCTGTTATATATTCAGGCTCTCAGGCAGTCCCTCATGAATACTGATGAGAGAGAATAAATCCATGGATTACAGAGACGCAAGAACAAACCCCTGGAAGCCCTTTCTGAGCGGAACAGCAGGCGGTCCTGCGCAGAAAGCCGAGTACATGCTCCTTCGTCTTTAAACACACTCAGACAGAGCGCGTTTGGGGCTAAAAATAAAGAAGTCACAATGCCATTCTGCTGACAGTTTAAATGAGAGCAGACTCTTGCAGCAGAATGGGTCAACAGGGTTACAGTGCGTGAGCTCATACAAGCACATACATTCGTGTGAGAGCACTCACTCTGATACATACAATTAGGTTTACATTCAGACACACAAAAACACACACACACAGACACACATTTTCTCTATCTACACAGGAAGCACAATTACTCTTGAGTTATATAGTGTTCTCTCTCACTTCCCTGTTACAAAGACCCCACACAGATGCGGAGAACAAAAGAGGCTGGTTTGTGCATGAGCGTGTATGAGCATGTGTGTACCGTAATGCTGCTTGTGTGTGGGAGGGGGGAAGCAACAAGCAAATTGCTGCCCAGACAGAATGCCAGGAGGCTTCATCAGCAGCTCTAGGCACAGAGAACACTGCAGTAATGCCAGCCACCGCACTCTACAGGTGCCAACAAAATCTGCCCAGGCTCTGATACCAGACAATAGAAAATGAAAACAAGAAAAGCGCAAAATCAAAGAAAAGACGGAAGAGAAAACCCGTTGTGTAGAACATACAACTGAGCCAGAAACACCTACTACATACATAAGCAAGCAGATTGCTTGATTCTATACCGTAACCACATTAATTATGGAAATGCAATAGGCAAAAGCAGGGAATCAGAGTTCTGTTTGGTGAAACAGACAGAGAAAGAAAGACACTTGAGCCCAAAACAACACTTGCACAAGTAAGCATGTGCATGCTTACACACACAGTAGCTAACTTCACCGCTCTGCCGACAAATGTCTCATTGTTCTTTCAGTCTGGCATGGAGCAAAGCCTGCCATTATAGATTTGAATTTAAAAGCATCTGGCAAATTGCTCAGAATATTAGCACTACAAAGTGCTTATGCCAAAAAGGATGGACTCACTGGAACAATGAGCTGGAGAAGCGTATTCAGCATAGCTGTCGTGTCCATACAAACATAGCCTCAGCCCACAAGAACGCAAGATCCCCATGCAACTGATGAGGTACAGGACTTCTACTGCATTCCAAATCACCAACCAACCACTGCAAAAGCTAAATCAGAAACAGGGGCTGTCTATAACTGTGACTGCTGCTATTCCGGATTCTTCCTTTCCCCACCATGGCCTTATTAATAGAGCCGCTGAAGCTATTATTACCTGTGCAGCTGGTGATGAGACTGCACTGCCCTCGCTGTAGCAGCTGCTATGGCTACCATCTCTGGTCATGACAAAAACCTGCGCAGTCAGGCTGCTGCACAAAATGTCAGACTGCTGAGAGAAGTGATTAGCCCTATTATTTACCTGAGATGGGGGCGTGAGGTTTCAACACACTGAGAATGTGTTGAAACCTCACGAGCTAACACAGGGTATCATGGATTAACTGATCTGAACCAGTCACTGTGTTTGGCTGCAGAGTGAAAAATGTTTTGCTTGGTTCAAAAAGTCAATGACTGAAAACAGACAGGACTTCCATCAGTCATCACTCCTCATTACAACACCAACTGAAGGCAGTATTAGCATTCTCTGCAGTAGCCTAAATGGTAAAAGAGTGAAGTTGTATGAACACTATAATCCAGTGGTTCCCAGCGTCGGTCCTGGGGGCTCACTGTGTACGCTGGTTTTTGTTCCAACCACTACTGCAACCCCAGAATCTTAACAAGCTGTTAATTGTTGAAAATTAGGCGGTTTTCATGATTAGAGAGATCATTTGCATGTCATGAAGAAAAAGCTCCTTTATTCACATTGTGTTTATGTGATTTTGCAAACAAATACACAAAAAGAGTAAGTTTTCATACCTGATCAAATTATAGACAGGGGTGAATCAACAGGCTCCTTAAGTCATTGAACACAGGATTAAGCTCTTAATTTTTTTTTCGTTATGCTTACTAACAGAATGTAAGTTTGGCTCATTACAATTAGCTTTGTCTTTGAACCCTTCATTGTCAACCAAATGTTAAGTTTTAGTGGTCATGTGTCCAATCTTTCCAATTAAGTGCCCATTGATTCACTCCAGTCTTTAGGAGTTAAAACATTTTACGTGTCTTTATGTAATTGTTTGCAATTTGGCACAATGTCAATACAGAACAATTATTCTTCACAGCATGCATATATATTTCAGACATAACATCGCTTAGAATGGCAAATAATCCTTGTAAGATGAATAGGACCTAATTAAGAAATTTACCAGCTTGTTTCGATTCTGGGGTTGTAGTTGTGGTTGGAACAAAAACCAGCATACACAGTGAGCCCCCAGAACCAACGTTGGGAACAACTGTCATAATGGACAGCCATGCCATTTGCCCATCAATGAGTTGCATGAACCCACTAAAACCAAAACAGTGTCTCCCCTACAACACTGATTTACTCAGATCTCCATCACAGATGACACATTATCAAGATCTCCACCCATTTCTGAGGTTTGTGAACCACTGTTTGAGGATGAGCAGTCCGTGGTTTTTAGGGACATGGGTCTCAGCTGTGTTCTATTTTGTTGCATTACTATATAGCACTATGAGCCTCAGGCCCAGTTCTCATACCACTATACGGCACCGCTGCCCCACAGGTAGACCAAGACCCTGTGATGCGCTTTAAGAAGCTCAAACAAATTCGGTCCTCAAGCAGAGAGGAGCTAGAGACAAGCCCTTGTCTTCCCCCTCACCATCATCTGTCTAGGACACTATCCAAAAATTAGGCACTGCCACCCCCACCCCCAACAGCCTCGTGCCCCTGTCCTTAGCTGCTCCTCTCTCTCTCTCTCTCTCTCTCTCAAAAAAAAATCTGGTATGATTTGTGCATACTGTCATGTGCTGGACATGGCTGACTTGTCATGACATTGTTTTTATCTGCGTGGAAATCCGCTGACTGCATCTCTGTCCATTGTCCCTGAGGGTTATGCACAAACACAGAAAGAAAGAGAAGCACGGACAAATACACAAAAAGAAAAACATTAGGCTAATGGCTATTTCAGAAAAAAGAAAAACCCTTCGTCATCTTTTCTCGTGCAGTGCAAGATGGCTAATTCCCTCTCTGGAAATGGCTAACAACACCCCAAACTCAGATGTCCATGGTTAGATACAGACTTCTGTATAAACAGCTGCTTTTTATCTGTCTAAAAACAAGGACACTTGCGTGTGAGGCTGCGCCAGAGCTGCGGCTCTATCTCCACAGAACCGAACTCTGAAAGCTTCAATGAATAGTATATGAACGTCGATTTACAAAAGCTCTGCATTAAGTATCGAAATATACTCGATGGTATACATTTCACTGAGACACTTCAATTAGTTGCGCCTGTTATTTATTACAATAATGGTTAGAGCTTTTGTCTTTCTTTATGGGGGCATTTCAACAGATCAGCACAGCTTGCCGTCAAAACAAAAACAATAGTCGCGTCAATGCAGACACTTGTTTCCATAACCCAGTCTCAAGGTAACAAGATTGTAGCTATCATCAGCGCTCAATTACCAAATAACAAGAACAGGACACGAATACCAGATGCGAATACCTGCGACACCAGATGACAAGAAAACATGAAAGAGTGGTAAAGGATGCGAATGATGCAGTTTCAATACAGCAAACGAAATTGTCATGTAAACAAGTGCGTAGACCAGCAACACATTTCAAAATCAGACAAACACTGAAAAACACACAGCTTGTCGGACGCGATTTCGGACGGTTAAGCAGCTTATTTAACTTCTTGCAACATAAATCACAAAAGTTAAAATCACTTAACTAATTAAGTTAGCACGCTACCTATTAAATCGTTTTCGCATGAACTGCAGTACTGCTTGCTAGCACTAGGTAGCTAACGTTAGCAAGACAGACTATGGAGACCGACGTGTTGAAGTCAGCCAGCTAGCAAGCGACACGCCAACGCTGTGCCTAGTAACCCAATACAATGGGGACAGAGTGGCAATCGTCGAATGTTTAAAGTTGCTAGCTGCTGGCTAACGATACCCAACTAATTTAACAACACAAAGTCAACAGATGGACATTTTGACATCCATTGGATGAGCCCTCCCCCACTCCACAGTACACCGTGTTCCCTTCTGGCCCTAAAACTCGACGAATTTCGGTTTGCTCATTGTTGACACAAAAACCTCGCTTCTGTCTCACCTCTCTCCGCCTGTTTCTCGGTGTCTGGACTTTGTGCTACCGAAGTTTAGCTTTCCCACAGTTGTTTTCCTTCACAGAGCTAGGCTGAAGTCGTCGATATCGGCAGTGCTCTTTTGTTTTGGTATATTTCTTCTCTTCCCCTCTCTAGCTGTGTCTGAGCGTGTCACCGTGGCGGCTGCTTTGTTGTTCTCTCTCAGCTGTTCCCGCAGACTTTATCAACATCCGGTATGTTGCCTTAGCCCCGCCTTCCTGGTCAGCTGATAGGCTGCGCTCTTAAAGCAATGGACACATTTAGCGGAATATTTACTGTTGGGTGAATACATTCCGATAGCTAGTCCTTAAAATAGTTTAGTAATGTGAACTACCATAGGCAATGACTTATAATATCTACGAAGCCGTTATCAGGTGCACTCATAGTTTATGGACGATTATCAATGCAAAATTCACGTGATTTTTCTTTGATTTGTTTGCCCAAGATGGCACTTTTCACAATAGCATGAATACATTTATATTACAGGTGGATTATAACTGTTCTATATCAAGAAATGTTAAACACACATTCTATATATTCAGGTAAAGGTCAAGCAATTGCTCTTATGTGAATCAAAAGTCAGCATTCACAGGGGTCAGCAAGAACAGTATGAGGAAATTCTGTGCTGAACAGCTGCTTTGTAAATAGGATACACCATTTGTAGTTTGATTGCACTGGTTGCCTGCTGGGATTTTACCCACTGGGGGGCAGTATAACACAATACAGTATAAATCTGTTGTCTCAGGACATACCCAAGGACAGAACTACTTTACTCCAGGTTCTGAGGGCTGCAGTGCATGCAGGTATTTACCGCAGCCATTCACTACTCCTCCTGATATTCCTCATTATTTCATCTCCAGTACCAAGGCCATCAATTAATTAGCAAAAACAGGTGGTGTCATCTCTGGCCACCTATTTCAGCCATCCAGCCATGTAACATGTTACATTGTAACATTGGAAAACCAAACGCTATTTTCCTACATTATTGCTAGATAATTACTAATAGTATGTTACTTATTATGACTAGTATGTTTATTATACAGTGTTTATTTGCTTTTCTGTTACATGGCAGAATCAGTACTCATATCACAAGTATGAATGGATAAATAATAATGCATGACGAGAGGTGACCTCCACACACTGGGGAAAGGCACACATGACCCAGGGTGTCTCTGTGGTGGCTAGAGGAGGATGCTCAGCAGCACTCAGGGGAAGATGTATGGATATGACCTTTCACTTTGTCATGTTAGAACTATGCGTCCTTGAGGAGCAATAGCCCAATTGTGCAATGGAAGTTTTACTGTTGACAAGGTCAAATTATCTGGCTGAAATGATTGACAGTAATCAGGGAGATCTTTATTCCTTCTGGTGTAGGTCTGTGATGAAAGAGGCAGTCACCAGGGCGATGGATGACACCATTTATTAACTGGATTCCTGGTTAACCTACTTCAGGTATCCTCTCACATTGGTGATATAGCCCATGTTTACATGCTATAATCTTGTGTTTAAATCTTAGCAGCCCCTGTGCATGGATTTTGAATACACAACCTACTGTTTCCTCTATCTCTCATCATGTAATCAAAGACACCATCTGTACACCAGTGTGGCTCAAGAATTTAGGACTAAATATCATTCACAGTGGAGTTCACCCACCATGAAGAGCATGTAGATGTAGAGAGGGGCAATGGGACCAGAGACAGGGGCTTCCATGCAAAGTCTCTCAGTCAGTGAACATTAACAGATGGCACTGTCATGTGGATGGGTGTGTCACTCCCATAAACTGTAATCTTATCTACATCAGTGAGAGTGGTGGCGTGGCATTGGGTCGTCTTCTCTTGGGTTCTAAGAATGGCGTTTCTTGCTCGCTGTTGCTTTCTCTGCAGTATTGAGATGTCTGTCATTAAGACACACCAGTGCTGCCAAAATCTCTACCCCACCTTGTTATAAAGGAGCAGGTCAAGGAACTTCCATTGTACTGTCTTTGCAACTGCCAAGTCATATAACATGATGGGTAGATGATATTTATATGATAAGAGAGATAATTAAGAATACAATGACAATTGAAAGTGATTGATCAGGGTTGTCATTTAAATCTTGAGCTCAGGGGAATGATTCAACCAGCTGAAAAGGTAAAATAGGGCCATTTTAGTTACATATCATCCTTTTGCAGACAATTTGAATTGTACATGTGCTTGACAAATAATGATCATAAACAATGAGAAGAGGGCATTGACTCAATATAACTGTACATTTAAGACAACTTTACATTAATTGTATGAACATCCAGAATCTTATCTCTTTGCCTTCAAAAGCACTCTTACCATGAATCTGATGTGTGTGTGTGTGTGTGTGTGTGTGTGTGTGTGTGTGTGTGTGTGTGTGTGTGTGTGTGTGTGTGTGTGTGTGTGTGTGTGTGTGTGTGTGTGTGTGTGTGTGTGTGTGTGTAAAGGCAACAAATCTGTTTGTTTGCCCATGAGATTAGATCTGTTTGAGCAAAAATGCAGTTCAGAAGTAGTAAGCATCAGCTGAATCTCCAATAGCATTATGCTAATCTAATCTTATCATATCTTATAGTCCCTGATCTAATCTTGACTCCATCTCTGCGGATTGCTGCAAATGCTCCCATCTCTGAATTGCTTTACGATGGGCCGACAGCATCATAAAATCCTCTGCCGTGATGATGGGACATTCTTCCTCAACATGCTGACATTGAGAGTGCTGTGGGACTCCATACCGCACAAACTTTTCTCCATTTTCTTTAAGGACAGCGTCCTTTTTCCCTGCTATTTGTGTTAAAAGTGGTTGACAAGTCCATTCTATTGAGGAGTTCCAGAACAATCACATCTTATATAGTGTTTTTTGTACAATTTTCCATAGTGATCAATGCCATTATGAGTTCCAACACTGTCAAATCAGACCAGCATATTGTTGATTGGCCAGATAGGACAATTACTGTAGAAGAATGTATGTAAAGTTTGCCATTTACCTACAGTCTAGAGAGTATCCAGTGCTGTGGTAATCCTAGACTTTCTGCATCTTCTAAATGACTTGGCTACAAGGACTGACAACTCTCTACACATTTGTGGCGTGTGTTTGTGTGTCTGTTCTTCTGTAAATGCATGAGTAAATGGTGCTGGTCTCCTCTTGGTTTCGAACAGCACAACTCACTGGCAGCTGCACATGCTAAGAGACAGTAGACCCACTGAGAGAAGGATTGGGATCTCCAGCCAAGGAAACTAATTGTACTCTTATTGTTTGTCTTGGGGTGATGTCACACTCTGTAGTGGACATTTGCATGCTAACACTTGTCTGTGAATTCCAGTTTCTATGTATGAGTGTGGTTGGTGGAAAAGGTTTGCGTTCATTTCTTGACCAATATGAATATCCTGACTAAAAGGGGCTAGGTTTGTGTGTAATGTTGTATCATGGTCTTTTGTGTCATTGATCACATGAGTCAACTTCTGATCCAGACTCCCTAAGAGATCGTTGTCAGGATCTGAATGGTCAATGTAACAGAGCATTTGGAAGTGGAATGACATTATGGCATGGATCTTCCAAGACTGTACTTGTTTAATCTTGCAGAATCATTGGGATTTCCATGACCAATCAATAATGAGAAATACACCTGTGGTATTAATAAATTGCGGGTGGGGGTCTTATTTCAACTTATGTCGGGAAAATAACTATACCGAGGCATGATGCACGAAACTTGGTTACTGCATGCATCAACTTTAGATTATTAAATTGAGCCTGCATTCATAAAGTAACAAACATTGACAAGAATAACAAGGAGGAGGCTTTTAAAGCGAAAAGGACCTGATCAAGGAAACATAGATTTTCCTATCACTATATTACATCAAATATTTTGCTATATAACCCAAAATAATTTCTTTTAAATGTGATGATACAGTCCAGTGTTACATTAGAAATAAATAATGGTCATTATTTCTAGGATTTTTTTTATTATTCAATAATATTCAGCAGGATGCTGTGGGTAGATCTACTATGTCTGTCATGCATGTGTGGGTAGATGTAGTGTGTCAGTAATGCATGTGTGGGTAGATGTAGTGTGTCAGTCATGCATGTGTGGGTAGATGTTGTGTGTCAGTCATGTATGCAACTAAAATCCTCATGCACCCTCCATGATGAAAAGGCAGTTCATCTTTTTAGTAATGCTTGGATGACTGTGGACTTTGCACTGGTCCAGGTAACCAAATATAAACAATGTGTGACATATAAAAGTAATGTATTCATAGTTAGGGCAGTAAAATGGAATTTATTCTAACTCTGGCTTGCAAGTTGATAATTTATGGTAGAATACAAGTTAAAGTCCCCAATATTTACTGCTGGAAAAGTACTTATTTTGGCAATAACGTTTTGGAGTATGGTAACTTTCCTTTCCATTTTTTTCTGTTTACATACAAATGTATAATTCATATAATGTGTCTCCATGGTTAACCTGTTTTGCTCCATTGAAAGATGTTCTTTTTTTTAGTTAAAAACAAGTGTCTTGTCTAATCTCATCTGGGATATCTAATTTAATCTAAATTTGGACTATACTTATCTTGTTTGTAATGTGTAAATGTCCTTTGGGAAATAATATTATTTCCTCCTGTCATGATTTAACATCACCAGCCCCTCTCCTCCTATAATCTACCACTATTGTTCTTTCAATGTCATACAGCAGGGGTTATAGACTTACATAACATGGACTCTGTCGTGGAAATTCTTCTTGTAAACAGATTTTAACACTCTGAATTGGTCTAAAAATTATTTGGGTTGACTTTTTTACAAATAAATGAGAAAATAGTTTAATTCCATGTTGTTTATATTCTCTTCCTTGTAATACATGGCAGTCATCAGTAAACATCTATATAAATGTACATACATTTATTAGGCTGTTCTCAATGACACACCACACACACACAAACGGCATGCAAACTCTCACACACAAACAAGCTCAAAAACTGCAATGACAAACGCATGATGAAGTGGACCTGATGTCCAGTCCCTCCCCTTTCCTACCTCCCACATATAACCCACTCTCTGCAGACAGCCCGCTCTTTCAGCAAGTGACACTGGCAGATAGGTGGGCAGAGAAAAAGAGAGAGAGAAAGAGAAAGAGAGAGAGAGAACACCCAGACCAGAAAGGCAGAGTGCAGACAGACGGATTGACAGGAGGACAAAAACCGCATTGGACTACTGTAGACTAGTGGACACAATCAGATGATAATGGGCATTACTGGGAGAGTCCTACTTCATGGTCTGCTGGTGGCACTATCAGGTATCCATATACCTTTTTCCACAATCTGTACATTTGCTTGAGGTTCTGAACATCTCCTTTGTATCTTAAAGAACAGATGTGTTCAAGACAAAGAATCAAGTAATGTTATAAACTGTAATGAAAGTTTTATTAAGTGAAGTATATTGTATCACACTGTTACCCATGTGACAAATATAATGTAGAAACAAATATAGGACTTGACTTCAAAGAATACACTTTTTATTCCATACTTTTATTACAAGCTATTTGCTTGTAATTTCTATAGGTTATCCCAAAGAAACTGATCATACTGTAGCCAAATAGTGTCTGTAGGGATATGCCTATATATCTGTTAGAATCTTTATGTGATCTGGAGACTGTGGATCACAAAAACACTTTTTTTAAACATTTACTTTAAAATATTAGTGAATTACAACAATGCAAATCTCGTCTATGAAAGCCTTATGTCAACACTTATATTTTGAAAGTTTATATAAAAAAAATAGTGAGCTAAATGTAAACAAATCTTATCTTGGATCCTTATCTAGTTGTGCAGGAATGATTTTGTGAGGTTGAATACATTGATTTTTAGGGGGTAATTAAATAACACCTGGGTTGGAATGTGTTTGTCCCCGGCCTTGTGTCTGAGACAGGCCAGCTAACTGGGAATCAGAAGGCATCTCATTTGGTGTTGAAAGTCTGCTTTGACAAATACAGCTCTAGAACAACCAGGCAAATCCTCCAAGCACATCTGCTTCAAACTGCATGGGACTCAGGGATGACCCCGCTCTAATCTCTCATCTAACACAACTTTTCATTAACAGTAGTGTAACTCCCAAAAATGTTTTAATTAGCATTTATATCTGTGTTCTAAGTGTTGTAATTTGCTCTTATGACACTTATCATCTCACCCGAAACCCAAAAGTGGGACTATTTTTCACCTGTTGCTCTGTCCCTCTCTATATCCTCAGTCTCCTTACCCCGGTCAGGGGGATCCCTCACTAACAGCCTGCCTAATGATGCTCTAACACTGGGGTCAGAAAAGGTGAGGCTTGGGTCTAAGTGTTTCTATGTGGCTTTAGCACTGTGTGACGTGTGTAAACCATAGACTATAAAACTGAGAAAGGATATAAGTGGTTTTGCATTTTGTTACTCCCCATGATCTAGTATCCAATCATTACCTTTTCAGGGGTAACTGGTTGAAAGCCCTGCAGTGTAAGGCATAACTGGCCATCAAATCAACCTCGGGGCTTCAGTCAGAGGGTTCGTGTCACTGTCACAAGAACAACCCTATTTAATTTGAACCTGTAGTCTGTCTGCAGAAACTGCACATGAACTATACTCTAAAACAATGTGTTGGTAACACACATTGTAGAAGAGAGACTGTGCAAATCCATGATGTACCTTGCAGTGATATTGACAGTCCAACAAATACAAATGAGCATTCAAAATTATAAGAAAAGAAAAATATGTGTTACATTTCCATTAGTGCATGTGTATGGAAGTGCAGGAGGAATGAGATATGTTTGCATTTCTCTCTCTCAGACAGAGAGTTTGCTTTCCCTGCTCTGTGCCCAGCCTTCTCTCTCCCCGTCTCCCCCCTCCTCTGGTAAGTGTACTCATAATTCCATGAGATTGCCAGTCATTTAATGATTACAGCTGATTGTCCTACACACTGAGGGAGATAACCCCCTTTTGTTATGCTTTATTGAAGTTGGCTTCTTGCCTAGTCATCATCTTGGCTCAGGGTTTTTGAAAATTCTCTTGTCCCCACAGTTGGAGACTCTAAAAAATGTATGATTTCAGACCCATCTGTATCAGCTGCCCTTCCTCACTGCCTCACTCATCCTCTCTGGGCCTCTCTTTTTCAGTTCACGCGCTGAGGCCCTCGGACATTGCAGTTGTATCCGCTGTCGGGATGCTTCACTCACACAGGTACTGTAACCAAAAAAAGGACATTTTTGATTGTTGTTTTTTCCCCATCAATTTAGCCTTTTACAGTCACTGTGGGAACTCTATCAGTCTCACAGATGTAGAGTTCAGGTGCACTGATGGTGGCTGTACTGTATGAGCCATAATTATGGAAGAGGAGCTGAAGTATGAAGCCAACTTTTTCACACAAGTCTGTGCAAGAAGATTGAGGATCAGGGAATAGGCAGTGAAAATGGAACCAGTCCATTTACCTGATTGTTCCTCCTTATCCTCAGCCAGCCTTTCATTTGAGTTTCTGTCTTCATTTGTGTAGGACTGAGAAGTCAAGGGTGCTGGGTACATTATCTGGTGAGTCTCAGTTTTTTTACACTCCTTTAAAATGGCCCTGTCCCTCAGATAATGAACCTGCTCTTTAGAGGTTTTTCTGCTTCCATCCCCCACTGTCTGTCAGAGAAATCATTGGTTGACAGATAGTGATATCTGAGTGCATTAAGGTTTTGGATATAAGACACACTCTGGATGGGTGCTTCTGGCTTAATACACTTGACTCCGGATGAGGTGAGGCTTTGCCCTTAGGTTCTGTCACAGTCAATAAAACAATTTGTGCTGATGTCGGTGATGATATAACATGCTGATGGAGACAAAAGATGACATTTCCATTACTGGCAAATAAATCACTGTTTAGCTACATGGTACAGGTTGTGATCCCAGCACCACAGAAAAGCCCTATGACAGTGAAACCCCACACTTTGCACTACTGCCATAGTGCTGGCCCAGAGCTGGTCAAAGTTGGACAGTCTGTATGGTGTGCTGTAAACTTTATTTTAGAAACAGATTAATTCAATGTTTACACTCTCAGCCCCTCCAGATTTTATAAAGATCTTCTTGGCTTTAAGCTGATGCCATTGACCATACATACAATGCATTCTTTGCATTAATAGAATTGGCTCTAAAAAATACACAAAATATTTGAATCAATATACTAGCTGCATTTTTCAAATCATTGCAGTTGGAATCACATTCCCTTGCGTTTTATTGGGCCTGCACTCTTTGTTATTGAAAAAAAGCATAAGGATCCATCAGAAGGTGGCTCATATTGTCCAGTTTCTTCAGCTATAATGGGCGAAAAAGTCCTGGAGCAGATGGAAAGGTAGAAACATGTAGGTTGTAAAATGTTCCTCCCAAAATGATTTTTCTTAAGCATGTTGGCTATTTAAAAAAACATGAAAATTTTCCTTGAGATTGTCTATTATTTATGCAACTTCCTCAAACCCCAGGTCAGAATGTCTTCTCTCCTCAGATGCAGAGAAGGTTTTTGATGGGATGGAATGGATATATTAGTTTTATACATGTGTTTTGGCTTTGATCTGATCTTCGTTTTGTTGATAAAGTTAATTTATGCATCCTGCACTGCCATTGTGCTAACAAATGTAGCATGCTTTGATCACTCCCCAATATGTCAGGAACAAGACAGGGGTTGCCTTTATCTCCAGTTCTGTTTGGTCTGCAAACTGAGAACAAATATATTTGTTGGCTGTAAAATGTTGCGAATCAATCGGGAAGCTACGTTGCTATGCTGATCTGGAGCAGCAATCTGTTTCTGACTAGCTATGACCTAGTGCCTAATCAGCTGAATATGACACATGTATTTGCTGCACTGGAGTCTGTGGATTAGAGGCACTAGACTTTGCTGGTAAAGAGCTGAAAACAATGTGTGTCTGAATCTTCAAAAGGGTTTTGTGGCTTCTTCTCTTGTCACCATAGATGTATTTACACGAGACACTCCTCAGTGGGAACAGAAAGAATATTTTTGCCTTTCCTCCCAATGTCTTTCTCCTCATTACGGGTAAATCATTGATCAAACTAGCAACACTGTCTTTGAAAGAAAGGTTTGATACTTTTGTCTGCAGGCTACCTGATAATAGATTATCTGTCAAACGTTAACACTTTCACTGTCTTTTGATCTAATCTTGTGGTACAGCGGAACCAACTGTAACCAAAGATTTGCACCTAATGCAGCCCTTTTCAAAGGTCTTAGTTCAGTTAAAGGTAAACTAAACTCTTAAAGCTAAACTCTTAAAGCAAGAAAAAATTTATTGATCACAGAAAGTCAATTCTATAAATATATACATTGTACATATACATTGTCCCCTGTATCCACCTGAGCTGGTCTGCTAATGTTACACCCACATTGAATTTGTGACCTTCCATGTGGAAGGTACAGTTTTTTTTTCGTATATATTGTGTACCATGTAAGATGATCAGTTGAGTGGCTGCAGTGGAGATGTTCTTGAAGTGGTTTCACATAAATTCCATTTTGGCAGAAATCTAATGAGATGGAGAGGTTCATTTGAAACAAGATTCAGAACTCTAGCTCATATTGGGTTTCATTGTTGGGCTGGTTAATTAAACAGCTTATTATAGCACCATCTATGGGTCAATTGACCCTATATTTCTGTGTGATCAAATTACCTCCCTACTCACACTGCCCTACTAAGTCTGTTGTCTTTACATCTTACCATCTCAAAGGAATTTTCTTCTAATCTGTGGGAAAAAGGGAAATCACTTTTTAATACTACTACTACTACTACTACTAATAATAATAATAATGTTGATATGCATGTCTCTTTATTTCATGTTGTGGCAAATGTTTGCTGTCTAAATAAAAATGTTTTATGATTTATTTATATTTACCCCATTCTGCTTTTAAGTGCTTTTACGCACCCAATTTTGACTTTCCAAACAATACAGGCTAGTATCAAAGCTTAGAATAACGCATTTTAAATGAGCTACAGTCATTTGCCCACTACCATTTGTAATATCTGTATTTCTGTGGCATTGCTTGACTGCAGGTAACTGTAACAATCCCATCACACATAACTGGCCTCCAATAGTTATTTCAAGGCCAGTACTTTTTCAGGGAACAAAATTTCACAAGAGAATGATAATGACAATGTGAAATTACAACCTCTATCAGAATAACAGATCAGACCTCCATAAAGATAACAGAGAAGTCCATAAACCATGGTCATTCACCTTTCTCCATTGTGTGTATTTGTGATCATGAATATTAATGATAATTTTACCCTCCTATATTATTATACTAGAGAGATTTTAAAAAATAATCATACAAGCTAGATCAAAAAATAGTTCAAATGTTCCTGGAAAGCAATATCATCCAAGTCGATTTCTTTCATATTATGTTTAGTGTATGATTTATATATCATTTATTCTCTTTCTCTCAGAGCTGCTGTCCATGTTTAACCCTGCTCTTACCCAGATCCTGCCTGAGCAGACAAGCACATCTTCATCACAGTACAGGTAACACACACACACACACACACACACACAGACTGTGCCAGTCTTATGTCTCATTATTATGCCTTTGCATGTACATGGCTTTATGTCACTGTGTGCATCTTGTTGTGTCTGAGTTTGCTTCAGGGTGTTTGTACCTGTGTGTACCTGAAGCACTCTTATTGTAGCCTATCCGTATCTAACTGCTGCTGTGTTTCTGTCTGTGGTGCAGGAGCTTGTCGGAGCAGGCAGAGGCTCTGGCCCATAGATTAAAGGTACTGCTCTTTTAGTGAATCCTTGCCAGTCAGACTGGCCTACAGTGTCTCCAGCTGCCTACACAAGCCTTGTGAAATCACACACTGTATGTCTGTGTAATGCCCTGCCTGAGTGACTGGATCAGCTGCATGTCTTCACTGTCTCTGTGCCTCACAGGCTGCTGGCCATGACAAAGACTGGAAGCTTCTGCTGCTCTTTATCCCAGTGGATGAGATGTGTGTCTGTCCTGAGCTGGTCAGTTTCCCATTGCAATTAATCAACGGAAGAAGGCACACATATACATTTAAACACTAACTAAAACCTAACATAGACATTTTTTAGTCTACATTATGTCTCAGATTATGGCAGGCAAAGACATACTGGGCTGCAGAGGTGCCCTCACCTAGTGAAGTGTTTTTTTTCCCTGGTACTGGTAGGCCTTGAAACTGGTAGTGAATCTGGACAGAGAATGTAGTGAGGAATTTTTTCAGATTAGGAGGTACACTGTGCAGGTGATAAGGAAATGGCCTCCACTTCTATGCTACGGTGACCTCACAGCCCGTTCTCTTTCATTTGTCACTCTTTTTGAGGTGGCTGGTTCCAAAATCAAGGTTGTGGTCACTGAGTCTGTAACACATAGATTTCTTTTGGGTCTCTCACTCTGACAATCCATTGTAATGCGATGTAGCTTCTGTTTACAATATATTAAACAACACATTTGAAATATTTGATCCAATGATCAACTTTTTGTTCAGTAGACCATTTTTCTTAAATGTTTCTTAAACTCTTTGTCACTTTTTCCTCCACTTATCCATTTCAGATAAACCAACCTTTATTATTTGCATGTAACATTTTTGCCAAAGCAAAGTGGTAATCACAGGCAGATCTTGTCCCAGATGCATTTTTTCTGTAAACACTGGTGCATGATGGTTAACTTTTCTCTCTCACTTTTAATTGATATTAACGTTCTGTATTGACATGACAGTTAAAATTTTTTGTATTAGCAAAGGATAATATAGCATCACTACATCAATGATACATGCATTTTTAATGCATTTTAGGAATCACTGTCTCTGTGTCTTTGTGTGTGCTTGCACTTCAGGTCAGCACTGCAATTGCAGATACAGTACAGCAAGTGAAGGAGACTCTGCAGATTCTGCACAGACAGGTATCTGTGTGTGTCTATTTTTATATGAATTGTCAATTTAAGCATCATATGCAATGGCATGTTGACAGGTTTCATTGTTGTACTGACTGTCAGAATGAAGGCCAAGCAGCTGACTGTGTGTGCTGTGTCTGTTTATGCAGATTCAGCACACTTTGGTCAGTGCTGTGGTGTGGGCCGGACTGTCTGATGAAGTCAGGGATTCTCACCATGACAGGTGAACTGCATTCAATCACATTACACAAACTCAAAAAGGACAATGAATTTGTTTTGACACAAAGGATCCTAACAAGATGGAAATGCATCTTGTGTAATGAATATAGATGGCTTTCGGATAACAAGCTGACAGGATTTTATTGCTTCAATGGCTGCCATTACATAGAAAGATTAACATACAGTTTAATAAATGAATGAGGCCGTCATTGTGTTTTCAAGTGGGAGACATTTATTGTGATGTTTACAGTTGTGTTACAGCAAAGCGCGTGCTTGTCTCATGACTGTTTGTGATTAACTACATGCAGCATTTGCCACTGTATGAGGGATTACAGCACAGCAAAATTAAGACTGATGAGGACCGTTCTTGCCCAAGCCTTGCAGGTACAGTATAAATGTTTGCTTTAATCTGTTTAGGTGAGACATTCACATTAGCTGTGCAATATTTCACTTGTGTGTTAATCTGTGTGTACATGCATTTGTGTGTGTGTGTGTGTGTGTGTGTGTGTGTGTGTGTGTGTGTGTGTGTGTGTGTGTGTGTGTGTGTGTGTGTGTGTGTGTGTGTGTGTGTGTGTGTGCGTGCGTGTGTATTGTTTCTGATTCAATTTGCATATACGGCATGTGGGTGCTGTTTTCAGGAGTCTCTTGAGCACCACCTAGAGGAGAGGCAGTGGTACAGTGACAGAGAAGATTTCACTGTTCAGCTGCAGCCAACTCCTATGATCTTAGACTACACCTTCAAAGGGGTGAGTGAGAGAGAATTTGAAGGCTTGGTCAGATTATCTCTACTGAGCATGTTTTTGTTAAAATAGCCTCTTAACTAACTAGATTCATTTTTTTTTTGTTTTAAGTAAGAAATTGTGTTTTTTAAATCTGTATTCTGGACAGGAATCAAGTGTGCCCAACACCAGAATGACAGCAGATGACATAGACCATGTGACCATTGAACTGTGGAGAAACCTGGTGAGACATTCACAGAGAAATACATGAAATACCCTCATTGATCCAGTCCTTCCTGTTGCACCCTACAAATTTATTTGTGCATACATTGCACAGAAGATAACATGGAAAGGTGTGTGGACGGAGCTGACAAATTGTATGTTTTCTCTTCCAGCTGCAGCCAATGAGAGGGCAGTCTGACATGAAAGGCAATGACATAATCAGTACACCTTGTCCCAGCGAGGTGAGGAGAAGTGTTAAAAGAATGACAGGGAAACCCAGTGGACAACCCCATATTACATATTTACAGATGGCATGTTTCTTATAATTTAATTGTATAACTTTTTAAATATCTGATGTTGCCTTCCTGGCTGGGCTATCCTAAGTAAATAGAATTAAGTAAGGTTAATTGAGGCTATTACTTAAACTTTGGGGCCATAAATGCTTCTATGTCTAAAAACTCCTCCACTTCCTGTTTCAGGACCACCCCTTCCTACGGACACAGAGAAATGTCCCCTCTGATCTCAGGACCCTGTGGATGCAGAGGGCAGCTTCTCCCCGCTTAGACCCTGTGAGTGTCTTTCTCAACAGTAGCTGTAATTTCTGTGCACACGGGGTCCTTAGAACAGAGTGACTCCCCTCAACCAGAGACACACTCAATGACTTTATGATAGTGCCATATAGGAGAGGTCATAATGGTACAAACAGACTCCTGCAGGTCTGTAGACACTGATTACTGTAGGCCTTATCAAATGTGTGTGAACTCAGAGTACTCTCTTTGACTGCACTGTGCTGTACTGTGTGGTGCTGTATAATCGTACCGTGCCACTTGGTGTTTTAAACTATTGAATACAGTGAGATTCCTGACTGGATTCTGTGAAGTCATGTCTCTCGTGTGTCTGCATTCGTTGTTGTGCTTATTTTGGTACTGTGGGGCTCTTTGTTAACAATAGGATGTGCGTGTGTGTGTGTGTGTGTGTGTGTGTGTGTGTGTGTGTGTGTGTGTGTGTGTGTGTGTGTGTGTGTGTGTGTGTGTGAATGTACAGGTCATGGGCACAGAGTTGCCTTGTGAAGATCGAAGCCCCTCCAACTTCCCTCCCACCTCAGGTAAGCCCACACCTCAGGTAAACCCCTGAATGACAAATAATGATTCCCAAACATAATGACAACATACAGAGTAAAACAACATGGTCAAAATCATGGTCAATACAAAAAGGTCAATATAATTACTTATTGTCCCTGTTATAGTAACTGCTGTAAGTGATTACAGCTATGAATAATATTATGGTATATGGATGAGGCAGTGAGGGTTCACTGACCCCTTAAAATGGGAGGAGCCATCATCATGTGTTATGTGCTACTCAATGATCTTTACCTGATCAGAGTTAGAGGACAGGATTTACTGAAGATTCATGCATGTCGGTGAATGGACAATATATGATAGCTTCAGCAATTAACAGTAGTCATGTCACATATGCCCAATACACACTGTGGAGTAGGGTGAGGAGTGGTGGTGTGAATTCCGCTGGCAGTTCTGGGAGGGTGGGGGGAAGCAGGGGTGTAGACAGGAGTGAGAAGTGTCTCCCCAGCATTTGGGCTGAGGGACAGTAAAGGAACCATCTGTTAGCAGCATTGGCTCACCACAACAGTTCAGCTGGGGTAAAACAAGGTTTCATATCCTCACACATTCTCCTGACACACGGGTTTTTCAGGTCACAGGGTCTCATGGGGGCTGTAGTTCTGTCATGTCATTCTTATAATTGCTTCCCCCTTCGGTCAATGCTAACGCAAATGCTAATGTTAACCATCTCCTTTGTTAACACTAATGCTAACATTAACATTGACTCTCTGTTTTGTTAATGCTTTACTCTCTCGTCCACCAGTTCATGCTCTGCGGCCTGGAGATATAAAAGTGGTGGCTGCAGTAGGAGATTCCTTGACAGTAAGTGAGTCTGTCTGTCTGTCTGTCTGTCTGTCTTTCTATCTGTTTGTCTGAATCAATTCAGTGCTTTCTCAGTCGTACAACAGCCATTCTCATTCTGAGAATATAACCTGCTACCTCTGTTGCAAACCCAAACCTGCTTTTGCATGAAGCTCTTATTTTGCCTGTCCCTGTGTGTCTCTCTTTGCAGGCAGCCAATGGAGTTGGTGCTACTAACACCAACAACATACTGGATGTCATCCGCGAGTACAGAGGCCTTTCCTGGTGGTGGGTCCCTCTGAAGAGATCAACTCATAGCTTCTAATGATATCAGGAAATTCCTTTTTCACAACAGCTGTATGTTTAGTCGTCTCCCTGTATTTGAGTGTGAGACAGTAAAGGCTAACCTGTTCTCCTCTGTGTTTTACAGTATTGGTGGAGATCACAACCTCACTGGTGTGACGACCCTTCCCAGTAAGTCACTCATAGTTAACACATAATATTACTATTTAGTGTTGCTGCTATGACAGTGCATTGTTTCAAACATTACTAAATATCCCTGGAAAGACTTCTTTTGACGAGGCCTGAAGCACAGCTGATTTGTACTGGTGTGGTGCTGTGTGCAGACATCCTGAGGGAGTTTAACCCCTTTCTGACTGGATTCTCTGAGGGAATAGCAGATGAGAACTCCCCCAAAGCCTACCTGAATCAAGCTGTTCCTGGGGCTAACAGCGAGTGAGTCTGTCTGTCTCTCTGTTTGTCTGTCAGTCTGTTTGTCAGTCTTTACACTGTTTCTCACATTCAGTCTTGTTCCCTCTCTCTTGGTCCATGTGTATGTGTGTTTCTCTCTGCCTATTGATGCAAACATTTGTATATTCGTACATTTGTATGTTTTTATACATTTATCTAAACTTGTTTGTAAAAATAATTTCAGTAAAAATTATATTGTTTCAGTGATATGCCTGCTCAAGTGCGCCGCCTTGTGGACAAGATGAAAAACGACACGGTAGGAAAAACACTCATGCAAATACTTTCTGTTGTGATGGAAAAAATGTCAGAGGTGTGCACAGCCTGACTGACTCTGCGTCTTCCTTACAGCGCATTGACTTCCAGAA